>JAZHYW010024372.1:12500-48914 GCA_037355805.1 Ixodes ricinus | reverse complement strand
AGCGTCCAATCGTTGACCTCGGCTCGTGAGCCCCCTAAATGCCTTTTCTTGCCAGGGCCCGTGCCGGCACTTGGCCAGTTCCCTTCGTGTATATGAGACTAGCAACTTTTTAACGCAGTATGTGCTATATGGCTGGCACCTAACCATTTCCGGTTGTGACGTCGGGAACGGAAGTCGACAGGCCGACTACACAGCCGAACGCGGACGCCGCACTCCTCATTTCTCTAATGAGACGCGAGTGCCAGCTGAACGTCTTGTTATGGTACATCCGTGTCACTCCCCTTCCCGCGGGGCACACCACGTGATCAAATATGATGGACGTTCTACCCCCAGCAGAGGCTATAACAGAGCGAGCTACGGGCTTCCCGAAAGAAAGAACGCGAAAAAGAATGGCAGAAAAAGAAAGCAGACGATAGGTTAGGCGAAGAGTTGAGATAGTTCCGAGTGCCTGCTTACCTTATTTATTTTTTCACAACGCGCGGCGCCAATGTTTTTGTGCAAAATACAGCCCGAAAATAATTCAAAAATATACGAAAGAGTCACACAAAGAGGACGGACAGGGCAAACATCTTACAAGCGATGTTTTGCTGCTGCTTTGTGTGTGTTAAAGCGTCTCAGTCGGTCCTCCTCCCGGGGAACTCGACGAGACGGCGGAACAAGGCGCTAGCGATGAGCTGCGACATTAGCGCTGCCCAACGACCCAGGAAACTGTGGGCCGCGACACATTTACCAGGTCGCCGGTTACCCTGAGAATGTCCGAGCGCCGGTGCAGCGCGATCATGAGCACTGGAAGGACCGGCAGACCCCGACAGTCCTCGCCCTCCTCCAGCGACGGAGACTTCAGGAGGCACGGCACCGTGGCTTTGTAAAATGGTGCGCCGGTCTCTGAAACGACGCCGTGGCACCGGAAGGATCTCGCCTTCGCTGCCACGCACCAGTTGGTTCGTTCCGAGGACAAAATCTACGAACTCGGTCGCCATGACACTCCCACAACCGACTCGACTCTCGAGGAACATCTCGAGGTCCGACGCGCAGCGCTGGGCATCTGGCTCGGCGCGGCATCACATTCTGTGATACCACTGTCCTTGCAAGGGGGAAAGGGGAAGGGATTTGGGGATTTTTAACGCGTAGCATTCGTAGGCCCATGCTTTAGCGCTTTCCTGTCCGCGGATGTAGCTTGACAGAGCAACGCTGGAGCGTGCAATTGGATTTCCGAGGTAATTATTTCCCGGTGTGCGCTCGGCGGCAGCAATGACGTGCTATACAGCTCTACTTGCGGGCTTTGGCCAAAGAGGTGCAAACGCGACGATGGCGTGCGTACGCAGCCACGACGAAGCCAGCTGCCATTACACAGCGTCCGACCCGCAGTTCAAGCGCCGGTTCACCAATATCGTTCAGTGCGGTACGTCGAAAAAATAGCGCTTTCGGGCGGTCGTGAGCCAACGCGTACTAAATGCGTGCTCTAAAAGCTGTTCTTCTTTCCCCTCGTTTTAGGGTGTTTTCGACGGGTATGGAGATGCCTTGGCGGCTGATGGAATTAAACGTTGAGCAGCACCGAAGTTTGCGAACGCACACATTCGTCGTGCACCAACCGAGAGCCAGAGAAAGCCGATCAAAGTCAATTTTTGTTTTGAGTCCCTAGAAAGACTATTCTTTATACAGCCAATAGTTTTACGTGCCAAGCCGACGAAGGCCTTCGTCGGCTTAGCACGCCGGATGTCCTTAAGGACATCCGGCATGCCCTAGCGAATGGATTAATTTCGACCACTCGCGGATCTTTTGACGTGCAACCGAATTTTCGGCTATTGCGGAGGCCTCCGCAAGAAGCCTTCGTCAGATTGCGGGCACCTCGGCCTGGATTCGAACCCGGCACCCGGGGTTCCGTAAGCCGCCAGGGGAAGCCGGCTTCACGGTGTAGGACGGCGATCGGGCGACATTGCCAGCGTGCGCACACCAAGCGTCGTATCTGGCGAGTAAATGAAGCGAAACCAGGAAAATATTCCCCCGATGACGCCTCTTGGCGATGGCGCGTCTTCGAGGATCACTCGGGGGACAGTCGTGGACCATTCCCGCAGTGCATTTGGGAGGCCTTTCCAGGCCCGGTTCCGCGGACAGCTCACGCGCAGAAACCAAAGCTCGCCTGCCCTGCTTTGTTTATTTCCAATTGGCTTTAAATCGGTCGTGCCTTCCCAGGCATCACCAATGGAGGTATAGTATTTTTAACTGATTTATCTTCCTCACCCAAAGTTATGCCCACGTGGAACCGAACCAAGGTATGTTCCGTGCCCACCATCTGGCGCCACAAATGCTTCTTCTCCATTTTCTTTTTATTTTTATTTTTTTGTAGAGAACAGCGGCGCACGGTTGGCAGCCGACAGGCTACCTCTGCTGTGTTTCCCCGTCAGAGCGGTAATGAGCCCGGCCGGCGCGCGCCCGTGAGCGGCCGCTCCGGGTCCAGCGCGCCCGGCGCTTGGCACAAAGGGCCGGACGGCGGCGAGTGCACGCTGGCCCGTGCGCGGGGACGCCAGGAGCACGGGGCTACGGACGAGCGCCGCTGCCCCGATTTCCTTCCTGGGCGCCGCCGCTTCCCTCAACCCAGAGAGACCCCATCGCGCTGGAGCTTCGCGGGACGCCCACCCTGGCCTGCTGCCGGCGACATTCCTCGCCTGGGAGACAACACCGGTGGCGGGAAACGAGCCCTGTGCAGAGAACACCACCCGCATCCGCACCCGAACCGCATCCGCAATATTTTGAACCGTATCCGAACCGCAATCTGCCCATCCCTCTTACATCACGAAATCAAGCGTGAATGAAAAGAAGAAAAAGCATCTGGATGCTGCCTTACAAGCGCTTCTCTTTGGACGAAAAACTCTCCGGGTGAAAATGCGGTGAAAGTTATTTTATCGTATTCTGTTTGATCGTATTTATATTATAAGCAGGATGCCGTGTTTTCGGATGAATCAGAAAAAAAAAAAGTCTGAGAAGCACTTGCCGGTAAAATGTCCGTCAATTCGGATTTATCCGAAAATCTCCGAATTTAGAGGTCACGATGGCAAAATGAAAAGCAAAGACAATATTTTACGAATAAACTTCGTCGGGGCACAGGGTTAGTAGTCCTGAGCATATATTATCCCGAATAATTTACTCGGGAGAGCGGGGGGGGGGGGGCAGCTGAAGCTTTTATGATTTCCAACGAATATGTCCGGGAGCTCCGCTGTTTCAAAGTACCAACGTTTATTGAAGCACCGCTTGTCTGTAAGCACTGTCAATTGCGAGGGTGCCATTACAAAACGCAGCTACAGAAATATATTCCGATACCGGTGAGTAGAAATATATATCGATATTTTTAATTTTTGAAAAATTGGGAACACAGTAAAATTAAACTAAAAACTTCAAAAGATTGGGAATCTATCAAAAAAAAAAAACAAGTAAGCCCTGAATTTTTAAGAAAAAAAAAAAAACTCCGAAAACACTTTTATTATAAGCGACCATCCTTTCACTTCGCGTCCCTTGGAAGATAACCACAGTATATGAGATCCTCCAGGGAGTCGGCGACGCTGCCCAGAAAATGCGTTGAAGTAGAAGCAAATTTTGTTTTGCGTTGTAACACTCAGTTAAAGCAGACATGTATTTTCTAAACATAAATATTAACAAAGAACAGTTTAATAACATTGTGTCGTTTTATTTAGGTCAAACACTAAAAAGGTGAAGAGGAAAAGCTGTCATTCACCGCAGCGAAGAACTCGTGTATACATGTGTATGTATATATATATATATATATATACAAGGGGCGTTCATAAAGTTCGTATTATCGGCACAAAAAATTAAAAAAAAATACGGAACAAAACAGGCATCAGCATGAGCGCGCGTCCTCTCAATCTCCGCACAGAGTTTAAACAACTCATGTTTACAAACAAACCGGAGCGCCCGGAGCGCCTCTAGCGGACGCCAC
Source organism: Ixodes ricinus (assembly GCA_037355805.1). Lineage (NCBI taxonomy): Eukaryota > Metazoa > Arthropoda > Arachnida > Ixodida > Ixodidae > Ixodes > Ixodes ricinus. The sequence continues at coordinate 44,962 of JAZHYW010024372.1, read as the reverse complement.
CGGCGCCGCGCATGCGCGATGGGGGTGTGGGCAAGAAGCTCGCCGTCGCCCATAAACAAACCATTGAAATGCGATGTTGTCGGCGTCGGTGTGAGTCCCCGCGCTCTTTTTCGCGTTGGAATTGTTGATTTTACGTCTTCCTGGCAATGTCTGACTACTTGAGCGGCGTCAGCGAAATTAACGAGGCTCGTTACACCGCAAAACTTCGCGTGAATAATCTGACATGCGGCGATTCATTCCGCGTGGACGCCGCGGAATGCACGCTAAAGCCTGATTCACATGATGAGATTTCGCTCGCAATTTTCAGTAGCGACGTCGCTCGGGCTGCAAAAGCGTGAACCGTAGCTGAGATGGTCGACGTCGATACTGAAAATCGCAAGCAGAATCGGACCAAGTGAATCAGGCATAACAAGTCGGTGATGGCCACTGGTAACAATGATCAACATCTCCTTATATCTACTGTTTACATCGAGCCTGCTTACCAACCTTCAAACTTAAGTCTTTTGAGGCCTGCACTTACTTCTTATCGCAAGTACCGGGCCCATGTTTGGTCTACGGGCCGGCGTCGTCTAAAAGAGCAGACGACAAGCAGAAACGTTTGAAAGAGCAGACGACAGTTCGAACGATCAGGCGGCCGTTTGAACTTGAAGACGCACTGAACGTAGTCCGCAGGTGGTCCGTACAACTTGACGGTTTTCCGGCGTTCATGTTGGAACAAAACAAATAAATCTGATGACCACAAGTATCCGTGAATTCAACCCAAAGTGCTTCCCGCCCAAGCAATCGTGGTCCGACGGCGTCTCGTTTTCCCTTTTCACGGCACATATCCACGTTCTCGGACGAACCGAGCACATGAAAACTGACCTTCAAACCTTTCTCGACTCTTTTGGTACAGCCCCAGTCGCGGCATTTTGACGAGAAGGCAGGTTTTTGTCTGGTTCCTTTCAAAACAACGCAGGAATACACGTCTGGCATGGGCCCTTCCGCCCACAGCCCCGGACCGGAAGTGCGTCCGACGCGCCACCACCGCGCCGTGACGTAACAGAGATGAGTTCGTGTATAGAAGAAAAGGCAAGTGCTGTGCGTTTGCGTTAGCATTGCGTGCTCTAGCCTGTGCATGCGCATAGTCGCCATTCGCGAATCAAGGACACAGTTTGAAGCTCCGCGCACGCTCAGTGCGGAACACGCAACGCTAACGTAAACTCCCAGTGCTTGCGTTTGCACGCATACGCAATACTAAACTCACCAATAGAGAGTTTTAGTAGACCGTGTTTCCCCCACCGGTACGCCCCTCCGCTACCCGGTACTCTACAGCCAAGGCCATCGGCACGCAGGCGCAGTGGCGGTTTCTCCGTTGCGGAGGGTTAGCGGAGGGGGAAACGCGGTCTACAAAACCTACGGTCTACATAAGCTCCCTAATGTCATGTGCGTGTTTCGTCTGATTAGGGAGTTTTCGTAGACCGCGTTTCCTCTTCCGCTAATCCTCCGCAACGCGCTACGATACCCGGAGTTCTACAGTCAAGGCCATCGGCCCGCAGGCATAGTAGCGGCTTCTCCGTTGCGGAGGGCTTAGGGAGGGGGAAACGCGGTCTACGAAAACTCCCTACGGTCTACATAAACTCCCTACGGTCTACATAAACTCCCTAAAGTCATGTGCGCGTTTCGTCTCTGATTAGGGAGTTTTCGTAGACCGGGCTTTCCCTCCGCTAAGCCCCTGCAACGTAGAAGCCGCTACTGCGCCTGCGCGCCGATGGCCTTGACTGTGGAGTTCCGGGTACCGTCGCGGGTTGCGGAGAGAGCTGTGAGACGACAAAAAACGATCTTCGAAAACTCCCTTTTCTTTTCTGCTACGGCTTCCGTGTCTTCTTTCGGCTGTGGCGAGAGACTTCTCTAAGTCTCTAGTAAGCTGTCAAGAGGCATCACTCGACCGTTGTCCGAGGATGTAATAGTCAAAATTATTTATGGTGGTGGCTCGATTGCGTGGATACCCTTAGCAGGTAAGAACCTTTTATGTATTTTGGTTGTCGTATCGGATGGTGCGAGAGCAGAATGGTGCAATAAAAGCGTACCTTTCGGGGTAGAATCCTTTCTGCGTCTGTATAGCTGCCTTTATCCAGACCTCTATCTCTCGACCGAGCTACTGTCACATTAAGGATTTGCTGTTCTGCTGTCGATGTTTGTTGCGGTGCAAAATAGCCATTTGGTTCGTGTTGAGAGGTGAATGGTAAAAAGGTATCTGTTACTTTGTGTCTAATTAGTAAAAGTGCGTTGTGACTACACTCCGTTCAACCCATACGCTGAGACTGTAATGGAAACTACGTCCTCGTCCGACCAGACATACGTTTCTCTTTTTCGCCACGTGATCACGCCCCCGCCCATAGCCAGGCACAGAGCCGGGTGATGAAAGGGAAGCGGCTGATTGCTCTGGCCGGCACGTAGCTCCCAGCGCAGCTTGGGGTTGACTGAGCAAATGGGATAGAAGAAAGAGACGGAAAGAGATAATAGCGAGTTTTAGTAGACCGTGTTTCCCCCTCCGCTAGCCGGAACTCTACAGCCAAGGCCATCGGCGCGCAGGTGCAGTGGCGGTTTCTTCGTAGCGGAGAGTCAGCGGAGGGGGAAACACGGTCTACTAAAACTCCCTATTAGGGAGTTTTCGTAGACCGCGTTTCCCCCTCCGCTAAGCCCTCCGCAACTAAGAAGCCGCTACTGCGCCTGCGCGCCCATGGCCTTGACTGTAGAGTTCCCGGTATCGTATCCGGTTGCGGAGAGCGTTGCGGGACGGTGAAAACCATCTACGAGAACTCCCTATTTATTCTTTCAATTTAGCATTCTCGTAAGTTCGAGAACCTCGTCTGGTCGAGGTACGAATGTTCTACGCGCCGAACGTTCTACGCCCAATGTCCCAGAAACCCACGCGGGTCCACATAAGGGACTCCGCATGGCGCCCCAGCGTTCGACCCCGCTGTTTCGCCGCCATCGACGACTGCGACGCTAGCCTTTTTCTATTTTGTTTTGGGCACAAGTTCGTCCCATTAAACGTTTAGTTTGCTTCAGTTTTGTCGCCTCATCAAACGTCATTCGTGACAACATCAACCCTTTCAGGGAGAACACTTTCCTACTTTGATGTGTGTGTGTGTGTGTGTGTGTGTGTGTGTGTGTGTGTGCGTGTGCGTGTGCGTGCGTGCGTGCGTGCGTGCGTGCGTGCGTGCGTGCGTGCGTGCGTGCGTGCGTGTGTGTGTGTGTGTGTGTGTGTGTGTGTGTGTGTGTTTCTTGGGGGGGGATTGGTTTTTGTTAGAAAATAATACAAATTTTCTTACAAGTACGTTTCCGCTTTTGCGGGCAATACTATCTATGAGCCTTTGATTCAGTATGCGTCGAATTTTTCATAGGAAGTGTTTTGACATGTCGCATCACTCAGTGTCTTCCCGTTTAATAAAATTTATTGTTTATAAAACATCCGTATTTCCGAGCAATATTTACACTGCTAAAAATAAAAATTAACCTAAAAAAACTTTTTTTAAGCATTGCTATACACGTTGATTGTTCTCACACTGCACCTCAATAATTCTATGCCCTAATAATTTGCCCGTGTACATTTGTCTGGCTTAATTGCTGTGTACAGCAATCATACTAGCTAATAAAACATGCCAGTATTAATACAATCCGTCGCTATGAAGGTAAATTTACTCGAGATGCCTAGATTTCTGCGCTGTTCCGCTGTGCCTGATCGTTTCCCATGTAGTCAAATCCGTTTCTTAGTTTATCTGGTATTTCTGAAATACTTTCTAGGTGATAAATCTTGTTTGTGTCAATAAACTTCGTTTTACGACTGCATATTCACGCGTGATGCCTTAGATCAGCGCTATCGCGAGGCGCCCTGCCCGAACCGATCGCCTCCAACTGGGACGGCACGAGTATACGTACGGCTTTAGGTGGTGTTCTCAAAACCTCGGTACAATAGACCGATCTCACAGCCAGTTTCATTACGCCACCGCTCTCGCCATGCATCGTGGGATCTGTAGTCTTTCTGCACGCGCGACAACCTCGCTGAAGGAGAGCACGAGGTGGCACGAGCTGTCTCGTGCACTGGCGCCTGCCTCCTAGGAACTACAGTCATGGCGGCGTCACGCATGCGTGGAACGCTCAGTGAGATCGGTCCGCTCGCAGATCTCGAGCGCTCCAAAAGCGCTCCATTTTGAGCGCGCATATTCCGCTCGCAGATCTGGCTCGACTTGGTCATCTTCCGCTCGTAGATCTCTGGCAGCTACCGCCCCGTGGAGCGCCTCCAACTCCGCCGAACTTGATCTGCGGGATTCGAGAGATCTACCCGGAACTTGACAGAGCGCCACAGAGCGCGCTACGTCATTTCCCCTCCCAGGACGGTGGCGCATGCGCAACGCGGCGTTGCCGGCGACCGGCCGCGCCGCCGCGCTTCCTCGCCGTCGACGAAGGGACGGGGGACGGTGCCGAGTCGGTCGAGATAGGTCTTCTTGGATGCATCGGTTGTTTACGCGGGATTGTGACGGCTCGGACGCTTCTACCTCGCGTTGAAAGCCGGGACAGGAGCGTGACAAATCGGAAGCGCTGACATCTGTGATCGTGAGAGGAAGAACGAGAAAAAGAACGGCAGAAAATCGGAAGGAGGCCGACGCAAGGTTAGGCCTGTTCATTTTTCCGCCACTGATTGTTTACTTTTTTACGCTGCATGCCGCCGACGTTTTCTCGCGCAATAAAGCAAGAACAGATTAGGCAACGACCGTGCCAGTGATGGTTTGTTACCTCTGTGTTTATTAAAGTCGTATCAGCAATTTGAACTCCATGGATGGCAATTGCCGTGTGTGCCTTGCCGCTTCGAGGCGGCCGAAAGGTATATGTGACGGTGCCGAATGCGGACGTCTTCCTCCTTATTTGTGACATGGGCTCCGTGGAGTGGATATTTTCGCCCGTCCTGTGTCGTGTGGTATTTCTGCAGCTAAGCAATGACAGTTGTCACTGGTCGTCGGAAAGATCAGTCGGCTAAGCGTTGGGGGCTCGTCAAGTTCGAGCAGCGGCCATCTTGAACGGCCGAGGGGGAGCAGTGGGAGCGGGGGAGGGGTCGCTCCAAAAGGCGAGTTCATCTTCCGCTCGTCGATTCGGAGTGTGTCCCACGGAGCGGAATTTTGCCTCCCTCGCGGATTTAAGAAAGCGCTCCGGATCTACGAGTGGAATTCACCATTAGAAAGTTTAAGTGGCGGAGCAGAGCGACTCGGCACACTACAAACTGAGTCATCTTTGATTGAAGGTAGCTGCAGGACGAATGCGAAACCGCGGGATGCGCAACTCCGGCTCTCCGAGGGTCGGAGTTGCGTGCCTAAAAGTAACTATAGTTACAATTAACTGTAATTAACTGTTTTTAGATCAAAATCTGCAACCGTAATTAAATTACATTTCCAAATATAGCCTTCGTGTCTATCTACTGTCCTTCCAAACAGGATCAGAGCTTGGCGCTGCGACGTCATCGTACCCTCCGAGCACGAAGAAGACGGACTTGCTCGCCGTACACACCGAGACCCATCCAGACGTTGGGTTGACGGAGGTCTGAACACGACGCGAGAGCAGGTGCGAACGAAAGAGCTCCGGATTGAAAAGTGTTACCAGCATCGGATCACGTGCTGCTACTCAGCTGGCACGACCGGTACCATAGCCTCCTGTATACTGACAAAGCCTGGCAGATCGCCACGAAAAGCGGCCGCCGAAATGGAGAAGGTGGAGCGGCAGACAACGGAGGAGAGGAGAGTCACGTGACTGGCGCCCTGCTGCGGCGAGACGCCGAAACACACTTCTCCCGAGCGAACAAGTGTGTTTCGGGTCCTCGCCGCTGCGAAAGCTGTGCGCTGACGTCCAGGTTACCCTAGAGTAACTGTATAGTTACGCTCTAGTTTCCCCGAGAAATGGCTCTTTGATTCTCTGTGATACCCTATCCTCGCGCTCCGAATTTGCGACCGGCACTCTATGGCTCTGTCGTCGAACTGCCAAGTTTTGTGAATATACAGGAGGCTATGCCGATACGCATAAGCCGACCCAATCCCGTACCGAACATGGTCCGCACATCGAGGCAGCTCGAAAGCATTCGGCGGCGGTTCCGCTTCCACGGCGAAAGCATCTCGAGGAGAAAGAACGCATTCGCTTTTTGCCGCTTCCCAAGTTCCAGGACCCGGTGAGGCGACCGTCATTCCGGTCTCCTTTGTGGAGCTTGCCGCGTGCCTTTGTTAAGCAGCAGGAGATGATGTTTATTTAGCGGTGAAAGGACGAGGAGATATGGGGGTCTCCATTGATGGGAATAGTCGCTACCTGGCTTTCGGGCGAAAGGGGAAAGGGGAAGAAAACAAAAATTACACAGAGGTAAAAAAGCAGGTTGGTTTAGAAAGCTTAGTTCTTATGAGAGAAGGGATGAAAGGCTGAACCGCATGTAACCAATTTAGCTAGCGACGAGACGAGCGACGTCGACAAGCAACGAGAGTCAGCGATGGAGATTTCTCACTGTCGCTCGTCGCGTCGCTCGGTTCTGGATTTCTAGAAAACGTCCCTCATCGCCCGGAAGTGGCTGGGCGATTAGCCAATAGCACAAAACGTTCCGTTCTACGTCACTACCGGTTTGACTGTGCGCGCGACTGCGCGGCTCTTCTAGGTCACGTGTTATTGAGAAGCTCTGTTCGATCACCGGCTGCGATGGGTAATAACCCCGACGACCAGCACCGCTTCGGTGAACGCCTCATCGATGAGGTGGAGCGAGAGAGGTCATGCACGAACGTCTTTCTCACAAATCGAATACAAATACTTCCAGTTATGCTTTTTATTTATAGCTGTGCGCTGCCTAAACGTCAAAAGCGTACAAAATAGTGCACTTACTTAAAGTTCTTTTTAACATGCAGCCAGATATGGAGTTCACGAGCCACGCGCGCCCCGGGCAAAACTGAAAAGTGGTCGCGTGCTCCCGTTGCTTTCATGCGGTTCGCCTCGTCGCGCGACTGACCGAGCGACAGCGGGTCCTCGTCGCCGTCGTTGTCTCGTCGATCGCCAAACCGCTTACATTGCGATTGATAGTTTAAGGTTCCCGTCGAATAGTCCCATAGAGGCTACGCGCTGCAGTGTAACGACTGGGATCACAGTCAGTCCGCAAGATGCGTCACGAAGCACGGGAGAAGAACAAGGCCGAAAGCCAACTTTCAGTCGCAAAAAAGCGCGCGAGAGGAAGCTCCGCAGATGGTTCTCCGAGAAACGCAGGCCGCTCGAGCAACCAACCTCAACATCTCACGGGAACGATGCGTGCCGGCCCCACGTTCGCGGTTATTCCATTGTGCCAGGCGCGCTCGAAATGGAATGAGAGCAAATTCGGCTGTACTCAGGCGCCGCTTCCTCGACCCGAAAAAAAAAAGCTCGAAATGATCTATTAGACCCAGTGAAACACGACGCCGCAGAGCACTGTGCGCGGGGGACTGGATGGCGCCCGGCAGGAAGCAGAGAGCGTGTCGGAGCCTTTTCTTGAGCCGAGTGTTCTCTATGCGGGGGCCTTCCGGGCAGTCGGCAACTGGTTCGGCCGGCCCGCCGAAACACGGCGCTGCACAGCGCAGTCCCGCGCGCGGGTCCCATGGCCGCTCATTCCCGCCGTTTACTCTTCCGGAATTAAGCGGTCTCCATCTATTCCGCACAGACGCCACTAGAGCACCAAGACAATTCTGGTTTTGGGGCGCTTTCTCGTTGATGTCTTCTTGCGCGTGCAAGAGCGCGCTTAGCCCGTGCGCTCTCAAGGCGCGAGCAGGGAGCGCTTTTGGATGGCTCCAAATCTCTGCCAAGTCGCTTCATTTTTCTTCGCTTACCGATCTCACCAAAAAAAGCGCAAACCTATCATTCACGGCCGATGCTTAGACCATCCAAGAGGCAAGGAATACTCAATATTTGTTCCCCTTTGCCTCGATATTCATCGGGATTGGGCAGTACGGTCGGACCAGGAAACCGTTTTTATCTAATAGCCGCGATCCCGGCATGTCAAGAATTTGTGCCCTAATATCGAGGGCGACGGAGCAAGGAAGGGTTCGAGGATTCTGCCCAGCGCATGTACAAATTGCTGGACTTGAGATGCTACATGTACCTGGGCTGGCAGGGCTCTGGTCGCCTCTTGACTCGGGCTGTTCTTATCCGCCTGGTTCGCTCGCTTTTGTCGTCCATTTTCGCCTTCACTACTCCTCCCATTCGCTGAAGTCTCGTGGGCCCTTGCTTTCCGCTGGGAGGGCGGCGGGGTTGGTAGCGATTGTGGCGTTTTCAATCTCTCTATTTCCCTTGTTACGACGGTCATTTGTTTTCTGATGTTCATTCCTTCGTCTGCCAGTGTTCTTTCTTTCCCCCGTATGTCTACGGCAGTTCCTCAACTGAGTTGTTCTAGTAACGTTGGTTTATAATCAGTGTCAGCTGACCTAAGCACAGTATTAACTGGCGGCCATAGCTGTGTGCGCGACTGCTGAGCGCGTGCTGACGACAGGCTTCCACAGTTCTTTTGCAACTTGCATTGCGCACCATGAAGACTGCTGGTCTTAGCAGGTTGAGCTCGTTCTGAGCATGCGCTCTAAACATCGCCCTCAAATATGACGTGCGGTGAATACTCCCTAAACAAAACGTTGGGAGCCACAGTTGGCGCTAACTTCTTCACATGACCTAAAAATTGAGAGCAGAGATGCCGGGGCTTCCAGGCGTTGACAAAAACCGCCGCGACCATTTCATTCCCAGTATACGTCTATTGGATCCACTAGCGAGGAGAGAGTAATCTGGTAATAAGAGGACCGAAAAATACTTCTCGCATAGATTTTATTAATTACTGGTACTGGTGAATGACGTCCCGTAGCGTTTTGCGGACCGTCGAACACGCAGACGCTTTGTAGAGGCATATTCCAGCGCAGATAAACAAGAACTTTCAGCCTTTCCACTCTGGTGAAGAAGGAAGACTGGCGAAGCTGTACTATATGGTGGGAATGAAGTAATGGCCGGCCGCAAGTCGGCAAGCCAAAGTGGAGAGGCTGGAAAGGTTGCCGCCATCTATGAGCGACGGCGACAACCGGCAAGTCGTTGTCTGGTTGCCGTCGTCGCTCATAGATGGCGGTAGCTGTCCGGCGTGTTGTGCCAACATTAGTTTCCTGGCGGACACGATCCTGGGGAAACTACGTTGCGATGTGTTCCCGCCGTTGCCGCTTACAACTACGGGAACCCGATTGAACCGGAGCTCCCAGCAACTCCGGCGGGTTTAAATGACGCAGGAACACACGCAGAGCAACGAATGTTGTCAAGGCGCGAAACATTTACTTCGGAGCAAGGTGGAGAAACACGGCCACGGAAAGGAGCAGACGCGGCCTAGAGGGACGCTTTTTTTGGAGGTCGATACGGGGCAGTGACGTCCGTGACGTCATTCTCTGAAAAATAAAAACAAACAAAAAAAAGCTTTTTTAAATTTTTTATTTACGTTTTGCGGAGAGCTTGTTGCAGGTTTTTTGTGTCTAGTGTTGGGGCCAGAGGCCAGATAGACGAAACGATCATACACCAAGAATGTGCGTACGACAACAGCTCCGGAGCCGTCCTTCCACGATCAAATCAACATGACCGACAACGTCGCTCAGTTACTTGGTCTAACTGGGTCGCGACGGTCGCGACGATCAACGGATATTTATTTTTCTACGTGCTCTTCTCGCGGGTCCCGATTTCAAGCAGCAAGAAAAAAATCAGCAGAACCCATCCTTTGGGGATGATTATCTAGGTTAATGCGAATAGCATCAAACGGTGCGGAGTTATGCGCGTTCGTCAGGTGGCCGGCACACTCTAGATACGCCCGCCCACTCTTGAGGCGATTCTAAATTTGTTGACACTTTCACAGCCCTGCGCACGATCTCCGCAGCCCAGCACGTGCGTTTGTGTCACTTAGGAAGGCGAGCAAAGCACGCGCCATACGCACAAACACTCAAAATGGTACCGACCAGACTTTCTGGCGTCTCAGCTAGTCTCAACCAACGGTACTCTAAACGGTTGTTTATATCTTTACCATAGGACGCGCTTTACAGCGCTGTCACAGCTACCGGTGCGCGCGCGTTCCATGCACGAGGGCTCATTCCGCTCTCGTGAGGCTGAGCACGGCCGCTACATCACCCTCTCCCAAGCGCGGGAGAGGGTGAGCTAGCGGCCGTGTTCAGCCTCACGAGAACGGAATGAGCCCTCGTGCATGGAACGCGCGCGCACCGGCTAGCTGTGACAGCGCTGTAAAGCGCGTCCTATGGTAAAGATATAAACAACCGTTTAGAGTGCGTTGAATGACTGCCTTCATAGCTCTGTGGGTAGCGCGTCTGCCTGCTGATCAAAGGGTCAACGGTTCGAATCCCAGCCGGCGCCGGTATTTTTTATTTATTTATCGACCCACGGCGTAAGAGGTTAGATAGCCAGATAGATAGATACATAGATAGACGAAAAGTGCGTGAAGTATCCAAAGAATGCTATTCGCATTAAAAGAAGGAAGTACTCGAAACCGGCCACGACAAATACGAACACTGGATCCACTAGGGTGCCTTCATGTGCGCTTCGCTTGGGGTGATGACATCTGGCCATTTTGTTTCCAATTCTTCTTTTTATTTTTTGTTCTGAAGCACGTGAAAGAGCGTGTCCCTGCACGCGCTCGTGGCGCTGACTGTGCTACGGCGACATTTTGTTTCCGACGATTTCTTTGTATTTTCTTTGTGAGCGCGTGCTGTCGGCATCGGGTACTACAAGGGTGGCATCACCCTAAACAGAAGGCCATTGAGGCACGCTAGGATCCACAAACACCCGGGGAAAGGTACAACGGCAGCAACGATGCCACCGACCAAAGCGAGCTCGAGGCCTAGCGGGCACTCAGACTCGTCGCAATGTTGCAGGCGTTGCTCCGACGGTTCTTGGCCAAGACCGCCTGCCCACGACCGACCGGCTGGCGTGCTGAATGGAATATGCCTGCGTGACCCTTGTGGACCCTTCCGCATATTAGTTCGATCGCTGACCTCAAATTCAGATTAATGGTCAGTCTCTTCCCCTTGTCATCTCGTTGTTTTCGAGGCAGTGTTGACGGAACGCTGTCGTCGATTCTATCTCCTTGTTTTGTGTGATTTGGAGCTCAAATAAACGCCGTATGGATTACTTTCGCAACACGGTGTGTACACTTTGTTATATTTTTATTCTGACACGCTTGTCGCCACGGAGGCGCGTTCACGCTCAATTGTTTCCGATAGTACATTACTGTCGAGCTATAACAGTTCTTGGGAGCTACGCAATGCCGGTCCCACCTTTGTTTGCCGAGTGTCACGTCAGTATCGACTGGTACTCGTAAAAGATCGGTCCCGAAGCACTTCCATCAAACGTGCGCGTCCGCTCCGAGTGTGCACAGGTATTTGTGTGGCTCTTGCTGACACTCTCGGAGTTGAAACGTAATTTTTTAACGTCGGCTCGCTCCTGCATCTCTGAGGCCGCGAAAAACGTCGCGGCGATTTGTTTCCAATTACGTCGCTTTGCAAACGACTCGCACGGGCCGTTTTTACCAACTATGACAGTTGTGTTGACTCCGGAGGAACGAGCTGGGAGCATTATCCGGAAGAGTACGCGAAGTGAAGAGGCGAAGATGTCAAGGTAAGACCGAACATGACGTCACAGACGTCAAACTACTACTCTGCTACTTCGACCTGCCCCGTATCGAGCTCCGAAAAAGGCGTCCCCGGATAAGATGCCGCGGGCGCATTGGGAGGCGTCGGAGCTGGTGGCAATGCGCACGCTATCGTTGGCGGCGCTGCCAACCAGCTGCTAATTAGCTGCCAAGGCGAAGCGGCGCGTCCCCTTTAGGCAACGTTGCTAGAACAACTGCTGGGAAACTGCCATAGAGCATGCTTCGAAAAAGCGGCTGCGATCCGTACTCGAGAACCGAGCTAATGGCGATCGCAACGCCCCCATTTCTCCCGCAGCGCCCACTCCGAGAACTGCACGTCCACGTGTATCGGTTCAAGTCGAGTCGCACGAGGGCCGTTGGCGCCATCTCGCGTTGCCATTTAGCGGTAGCGATATAAATGAACTTTAATGTTTTCACAGGTCGCTTAAAGGCCGACGACCAGACTCGAGGTTCTGCAAGGCAGAAGATCCTCCTCACCATGGGGGAGGAGGAAATAGGCAACCGTGGACAAAGTACAAAGGGGGAGAGGAGGAAGGAGGGAAAAGTGGAAAGCGCGAACTGGTCGCCGGTCTTTAAGGGTGGCGCTGTTATCGTGTTTAGTAATTGGTCTCGGTGGACGCGAGCGGTCCGGGTTTCAAGGGCGAGTTTGCCAAAGGAGTGTTTTAGTAACGTTGCATTTAGTTGTTGTACCCTCGCAAGAGCAGCACAAAAACTACCCATACACGTAAACAATAAGAAAAAAAAAGATTGCAGCAAATGTGGGAAATAGATCATTCTATTGTTTTCTAAAGGCTAACAGAGATGTTGGATTGTATCAATAAAGTCATAATTCGTCAATGGAATGGTAGCGTGCCGAGTTGGTTCGGGTTCTAGCGTTTATCCAATTCGTGCCTCTGAAATAGCGGCGCAAACTGCTTCTTTGTCGGGTTCCTTGCAGCTTTTTTTGTCTGTCAGCAAATAGCTTTATTTTGCGCACGAATCCGGGTCTATTTGGGCTTGGTGCGAGCCGAATTCGATGCCGCTTTGGCGGTAGCCCAGATGGAGGGCACGCAGTGAGGTCTCTCGGGCGGTCTGTGCGCAGGCGCAGTGCCCGGCAAAGACGAAGGACTCACGTGCGTGTTGGGCGGCCTTGGTCCTGGCCTGGGCAGGAGCGGCCTGGTCCAGGCGTCGTCTGACCGGGCAGCAGGCGTGGCGCTGCACCGAGGACGCGGCCATGGGCGCCTACCTGCACCGGGGCCAGCGCACCCGGGGCCCGCACCTCCACCCTGTGGACACGCGACCACATCATCACATACCTCCACTTCCCCGTTTTGGCTTTTAATTCGCGGAGGCGCCACCGGCGCCTCCGCTGGATTCATTATCTAGCATTTCCAGAATTATTTCAGATTAATTACTTCAATCGCAGCAGCTAAGGCGCTCCTTGAAGGTCATAAAGATCACAGCAAAATGTGATTTTCAGAGAGAAGGGATCACAAATAAAACGGCCCCTTTGTGATTTTTTTTTAATTCTTACATTATCAGTTTGCAAGTCCTGTAAGGCATCTTCGAATGTAATTCAATTACTTTTTCAAAGTATTTGTACTCTACTCAAGATAGTTCGTACTAAAAGTAACTTGAATACTACTCTAAATACATTCCCAGGTGGGTATTTCGTATTTTAAATACTTGTATTGTAGGCCCCCAGCGAGGGACAAAGTCACTGCACCTAATTTTTTCCGGATGCGGGCCTTCACACCAGAGGCGTGCGCTGAGCCCAAAGTGCCATAGCTGTTAACGTAGCAGCTTGGGCGAGTTGAGTTGCACACATTACGACATGACACACAGCGCACTATAGAAAACAACATTCACTCCAGACACACGAAAAATAAAGCGAAATTCAAACAAACCGCGCTGACTCACAACTCTTTTTATATAACTTGCCTCAGCTAGCAATTTGCCAAATCACGCGCTACGATCTCCTAGATGCCCAAGATTTTTCTCTTTTTCTGTCAGGTGTAAAAGAAGGTGTACTAATACAGTTGGTTAGAATTCCTGGCGATATGTTCTGCTTCGATAATTTATCGCCAGAATTCTAACATCGCCAGGGATTCTAACAACTGTGTTAGTACACCTTCTTTACACCTGACAGAAAAAGAAAAAAATCTTGGGCATCTAGGAGATCGTAGCGCGTATTTGGCAAATTCGGCGTTGCTAGAGGTTGAAGAAGACAAATGTCTATATAAAAAGAGTTGTGAGTCAGCGCGGTTTGTTTGAATTTCGCTTTATTTTTCGTGTGTCTGGAGTGAATGTTGTTTTCTATAGTGCGCTGTGGTGTGTGTCGTAATGCCATAGCTGACTCATGTCTCTGTAACAAAGCCGTCCACCACTTAGTACTGTCGAGACCGGTTATAACGAAGTCAATGGGAATCGGAAATCGCTTCGCTATATCCGCTTCTTCGTTATATATGAACTCGTACAAATAACATGAAGAAAACAAAGATAACACTGGGTTGTCACGGGCACATGTTTATCGAGCCTGCAGAAAGCGGTCGAGGCTTCCCTGCACGCGTCCTCTGCTAGATCGGAGCCGCTTCTCGCCAACTGCGAGAAGCTCCGATCGAAAAAAAGATCCTGCTACGTACGGACCGTGTCGACAGCTGCGACGGCCCCGCGGAGGACGCCGGCGGTGGACGGCATTCTTTACGTTTATGCGCACTCCGTCGAGGATGGCACGCTTTTGATTCAAGGAGATTGCCTTCGTCTTCCCCGTCGAGGTGCCGGCGGTGCCGGGACTCTCCATCGTTGAGTGGCGATGATTCGCCGAATCGGTGCTTGAGCGAAGTAGACTTTCGCGCAAGAGCGACCTCACCGACCAGACGCCGACACGGATCACGAAGCAAACAAAGAAGCGCGCACGGCACCGAGTTCGCGCTCAAGCTTGTCTGTCGTCGGTGTAGAGAGCCTAGATTTAAGAGATGGGGCAACTGTTCGATCGGGGTCACGTGGTTTGTGGGCCGCGTTTGCAAAACGAGCTGCAGCATGCAAGGAGTCAAAACTCAAAAGCGTTCACCTTCTGCAAACGTGTCCACCTCTCCGCCCAGTTTCCTCGCCACACTGGCCACGCGACAATCAAATGCAGGCGTACTTACTGCTCCTCTCTTAAATCTAGGCTCTCTCCGTCATCTCCGCCGGTACGTTGTCGCTAGCGCTCCGAACGCCCCTATCGGCATGCCACGACGGCTTCTCCGCGTGCGATGCGGTAAAGCCGCTTCCCAGATAAGGAGCGGGGAGCAGACGACGTTGCAGAGACTGCCGCCGGCGGCCTTTCCAGCATCTTCTGCAGCCTGTTCTGGGTGGCTTCTTGGCCGCGGCAGCAAAGTGCGGCGGTCCGAGACTTAATAAACTTTCCGAATTTTATTCTTTTTTTTTAAATTATCACAAAATTTCTTTTCGCTATATCCGCGGGAGCCGCTCAATTTCCTTCGCTAAAAACAGACACAAATGCATTGAAAAAGTGCAAACGGGAATGGGAAATCGTGATCGCTTCGCTGTAGCCGCTATTTCGTTATAACCGACTTCGTTATAACCGGTCTCGACAGTACAGCGTTCGCTCTACTAAGTGGTGTACGGCTTTGGGGAAGCAGGTTGTCCTCCTTTTTTAGCCTGCAAAATAGTATAAGCGCCTCTCTCTGACCTAATGATCCGCTGGACATTTTAAAGGGATACAGAAACAAAAATTGAAATATTCAAATTTCGTTCGGAAAATGAGTAAAGCATGACGGATAATAACCGTAAATGATAATCGCATCGTTTGTATTTCGAAAGATTGGCTCTATTTTTCGTTCCAAACGGTGCACTCGAGCAAGCGCTCGAAGAGAAGCGAACGAAGAGCGCGATGCGTCATGGGATATCTGACGCAAAAAAAACAGAAAGAAAAAGATTTCCCGCATTCGTGACGTAGCAAGGCTGGCGTGATTATGAGCTTTGCCCTTGGTGGCGTTGTCAGCGAGCAACCAGGCCGTTCGGGGTGACGAGCGTGTGGCTGGCTCTGGGCTGGCCTAAAGAGCACGCAGCTTCATCAGCACTGTCAGCTTAGGGGCTGAACGGGTTGGGGAAAGCAACTTTTGTCCGAGTTTTGAGCGACTGGCTCATCTTCTAGGGGGAGAATGGCTGTATCCGCGTGCAGAAATGAGGGTCCGAGAAAGAGGGAGTCCCCACTTTCCGTCTTTTTGGACTATTTAGTTCAATGCGCGATTTGTGAGTTGAGGAGGAAAAGCTAAGAAGGAAAATGTTGAAATTCCAAAGCGCGGCGCTGCTCCAATGGAATCTGCTACGTCATT
The DNA here is from genome assembly GCA_037355805.1 of Ixodes ricinus. Taxonomy (NCBI): domain Eukaryota; kingdom Metazoa; phylum Arthropoda; class Arachnida; order Ixodida; family Ixodidae; genus Ixodes; species Ixodes ricinus. Next base: position 28,945 of record JAZHYW010024372.1, on the reverse strand, counting down.
ACTACGTAGCAAGTTCCCCAACGTTGCTAGATTACCTCCCAAATAGGCCCCGCATGCATCCACCGGGTGCACATTGAAAGATCGTTTAATTAGCTTTAAAATTAGTTTGCTTGTGCCTTTCGACGCAAGACTGGTGTTTTTGTGGTTATGCTGCAACATGCAACACATTAAAGCTAAAAAATAAGCGCTGGAATTTCGTTTCCTACCCTCATCCAACAAACATGCTGGTCATGTATAGTGAGGGCATACGGTTCGTTTTGTGAAGAAAATTGGCGGTTTTAATTTTTGCCGTCTGTTGTGAGCTTTTTGTTAGCAGATATCAATCGCACGATTGATATCTGCAGTGTTGCCAAGCGCCAAGCGCTCTGTGCGATCACCGCTCGGCTTAGTGGAATTAATGCTCTGGGGACACATTTCGCAAATTTTTTTGCAGTTGTTTATGTGTTTGAGAACGTCGGCTTTACGCTGCTTTTTCCAGTAACACGATGAAGCTGCCAAGGCCCATTTCTTATGCTAAAGAATTAGAGGAATGGAATGAAACGGCTCGGCTATTCCAGGAATGGGAATTGGCCCAGTGTCTCCATTCGTTTGAAAGGAATGGAATTATTGGAAACTCTTTTCCCGGAATGAAGTTGGAATGGAATGGGGAGTGCATTCTGCAACACTGTATAATACATTGAAACGCTCACATAATCCTACTAGGCTTGCACGCGTGTGCCGCAGCTCTCTTAAATAATAATAAATATGCGAACACCCGTTGCCTGTAATCCGCCACAAGACCTTGAACTATGCAGATAAGGCTGGCGGCGCGCATGCGCAGCTGCGGCGTTTTCTTCACGGATAACGTAGCGGAGGAGAAAAAACGGTCTACTACAATTCCCTAATGTGTACGTCCGCGGTACCCAAAGCGCGTCACCCGGTCCCAACGCACGTCACACGACACCGGACCGCAGTTAATCCCTTCACCCATAAGCTGACAGTTAGGTGAGAGCTACGCGTTTACCGGACCAATCCGCCGCCTCCTTTTATCACCTGACCCCCTTCTCCGCGCGTAGGTATGCGCGAGGGACCGTGATCACGTGGCAAAAGACAAAAGTGTGGCCGGCCCAACGAGCGCGTAGTTTCCACAGCACTGTCAGCTTAGGGGAGAACGGGGTGGGGAAAGCAACTTATAAGTTTTACCCGAATTTCGAGCGACGGGCTAACCTTCTAGGGGAGAAAATGGCGGTGCCCGCGTACACAAACAAGGGTCTGAGCAAGAGGGGAGTTCCTCTTTCCCTCTTCTTGAACTGTTTGGTACGCTGCGTGATTTGTGATTTGGCGAGGAAAGCTAAAAAGGAAAAAGTTGACAAATCGTTTCATGGCCGCACGGTTCACGCCATTTCTGGACTTACCACAACACGAGGTTGGAAAGGTTCCGGACGTCTTATTGCGGTTTTTAACTGCCTCCTCCGGTTTTAGAGACTACAAGGAAAAAAAACAGACTTGTACGGTACTCATTGAAACGAATCAAATTACTTATAACCGATAACTTTTTCGAGTAAAACATATAAATACATTCATTGTGAAGTAATCACAAGTACCAAAAAATAACCAGTGGCCGTTACTATTGCTTTTCCCCATATCTAAGTTCTTCAAGTTTTTTACCAAAGAATCCTCAAACCCAACAGGAGGATGTTTTACATAAATTGTTGAGATTAAGTAGATAAGGAGTTCGTAATTCGCTGATTCTAACCCAATAATGGGTACTATGAAAGATCCGTTCGAAACAGGCAGAAAAGCCTGTCCATTTGAAAATCTCAAGTAATCGAAAAAGTAGCGGTTCCTTTTTCAAGTAACGACCAATCACTTCTCTTCGCAAGCCATCTAGTTGAACACTTTTAAACCGAGAGTAATTATAATCGTAGTGGATTGCTTTTCTTTTTTCAGTCCAGCTCCAGTCTGTTTTTAGAATATGTGTACGATATTTGGCTATTTAAAATGTGTCTAGTGGCTTTGAGCTTTTCTTTTTTGTGTGCGTGTTTCCGTAGCGCGAGTGATGTGCGTATTACTTATTCATTTTACAAAGAGAGCGACTGTAACTTTGCACAGATAGGGGGCCCTTCGCTACCTGTGAACTATAAACCGAGGCACACTTATCGGACGTCTCACATTAAGATGTGCTCAGGTAACGAGATGATCGCCTTCACGAAAACAGGCAAACGGTTCTCACACGAAGACGTTTGCACTAGTGATGGACCGAATCTGCCGAACTTCCAGATTCGGCAAAGTTCGGCAAATGCCGAACTTTTGAAGGAAAGTTCGGCAAAGATTCGGCAAAAATTCGGCAAATGTCTGCGCACGCGCGAGAACGCGACGGAGCCATAAATTGCAAATGGACGCCGTGCAGTCGTGCGGTTACCATCGTGCAGTGTAGTACAACCAGCGGTTACGGCGCGGTTTGGAGTAGGCAACACGGTAACTGTGCGTTTGTGAGCGAGTGTGGTTCTCTGCAATATTTTCTGCCTCAAGAATAGAAGATCGACCAGTAATTTACGCAGTCCACTGCGCAAGTGATAAATGATGTGGTGCATTCTGAAACATTGCACTCCTCGCAATTATAACAATTCTGTTTTCGGCTCAGGAGTACTGTGTTCCAAAACAAAATAATATTGCTGTTTCAATTAGTGTTAATTCGCCATTTTCATGTATCTGCATAAAACTAAACACAGAACTATAATGCTCGACGTTGCACATCCGACATTCCTAACTCTCCCTATCTTCCGAAACGTTCAGAAACTGGCATTTTAAAGGTTAAAAACGAGACGTTGCGAATATGGGACGCACATTTTCATGCAAAGCTGACGTCAAGTGACTCATATCGAAAAACGTGCATATTTACAATAACGTCATTATCTCTTCTGGTGAAGGCTCAGCAATCGTTGCATTCGTTTTCACGCACAAACCGGTGACTCCCAGAGAAAGCAAGAGCGCAGCGTTATGGCGCTCATTTTAACAATGCACATCAAATATTAAGGTTGATGTTACACACAATGCAGGCTTGCGCTGATGATGCCTCAAAACCGAGCTCTCGTAGAATGATTCGTGACTTCGCCGACTGCGCCACGCTCGCATCTGCCCAACCTCGTTGTAACGCCACATCTGCAAGGAGTCACTAAAATTGCCCGTAAACACACAAAAACGACACCGATACAATTATCTTGTAGAATATCACCTTATTTAGTAATAACTATGTCAATATGCATTACATGTTGAATTTAAGCTAAGAAAAGAGAACATAAAACCTTTTTTCGACAGAAAAAACGAAATATCAACGTTAAGTCTGGTAACAGTGTATTTTTGCCGAATCTTTGCCGAATCTTTGCCGAATCTTTAGAAAAGTTCGGCCAAAGTTCGGCTTTGCCGAATCCGAAGATTCGGCGCCGAACTTCCGATTCGGCAAACGTTCGGCCCATCACTAGTTTGTACCACTGACTTTCTCGGAGCCACGAGGCATCACGCAACCGAGAATGAGTGGGGAACCCAGAAATCCTGGTAATCCTATTATGTTCGGTCACTTTAGAGCGGACAAACAACACTCCGAGCAGAGGCGGCGTCAATTTCTTTAGCCCAGACCAGGGAAAGTGGTTCGGAACGCAGCGCAAATGTGCACTTAAAGGAGGCTCACTTTCCCACTCAGTCAGACCCCTAATTTCCTGCGGAACTTCGGCGTGCTGACTCATAGGCTTTTTGAACTATTATTCTGCTCGTTCGTAACTCGAGTTTGTGGAGATATACAATCGCTCCCGCGGTCGTCCATCCAACGAACCATCGGGTCTGGCAAACACTGGGGAAAACATGTATATGCAGCCGGGCTGGACAGTATCGCTATACAAATGTATCGCGATAGTATCTGAGAGATACGTTCGAGTATCTGTATCTGTATCAGATAAATTTGAAAAATGTATTTGTATCTCAGTAGTATCGCTTGTATTGCGATACTTTGCCCGACTTAGGTATCTCGTTACATTTGTTGCCCTTTCTAAAGACAAATTTAAAGGATAAAAACATCTGTTTGGTGCAAGTTGCTTCGGAATTCATAGTATGAACCTGCCTTATAACATGATCCATCTCAGTCACCAATCATAAGGAAAAAAAATTGTGGTTTAAAGAAGGTTATTTGCAAGAATAACAAAATCAGCTCCTCTCACAAAGCCCTCCACTCTTTCCAGTTTAGCGGAGCGAACGGTGTAAATGAGTTCAGTGGAGAAAAGGTACAGCCCTGTTGTCCAATCTCCCCACACTATGGGTGACAAGCATATAAGACGACAGTTTGAGATGCGCCCTCACGGCAAAACAGGGTTCATTTTGGACAGACGCCTATTGTCAAGCACGGTCCGCAGTCGTTACCGTTCTGTTAACTGTGCGGTTCAACGGGGTGACATGTTATTTTAGCGGAATTCGTGATACATAAAAAGAGTTCGAGGTAATGGGTAGTGCATAAAATGGCACAAAAAGAGGAGCACAAGCATAAATTACCTTTCGCACACGCCACGAACTGCATCCTCTCCACGTAGCACCGTTCGGGAACAAATGTATTTCTATAAGTATCTGTATCTGTATTCTGGAATACTTTTTCGCCGTTATTGCGGAAGTATCGCAGGGATATACCGTTGCATGAAAGGCAAATGTATCTCAGTATCTGTATTTGGGCCTTAAGGGACACTCAAGCAGTTTTTGGAGAAGCTACTTGTTGGTGCGATGGCGTTAAGGAAGTGTCAGTGAATGAGTATCTTCAGTTTTAAAAGGCAGAACCGCCTATTAATCACGCAGGAATAAAATACGCGCGGACTCTTTCCTGTACTTGCGAGGACCAATGAAATTATCGTATGTTTGAAAATTTTGGCGGCCTTTGTAAAGTTTCGCTAAAGAAACAATTTTCAGTTTATTTAAATATGTTGTGCATGATAATTTCACAAGACGTAAAATAGTTCTAGTTTAGAATACGCGATACTGCAATTATCGTTTCACAAACAAGGGACTACGTTTTCTCCTTGCCTTCCTCCGCGGGGGTGAATTTCCCGTTCCCCGGGATGCGCGGAAGCGCACGTATCTGCGCGCACATGGCGTCGGTGTTGATCATCGACGTGGACGGCGTGGTGAAAGCTCATCGTTCCGCGTAAAAGCGCTATCCTTGACTGTGAATTTTCGTCGTGTGTCGTTATGATAACCCAGCACGTACTAGAAGGGAAGACCCACCTACTCGTGCGGCGATGCCGTGGCGGCACTCTCAAGACAGCAGAAACGCCCGTGCCGTCGTGTTTGTTTACTTCGACTACAGTGGTGCTTTCTAAGCATTTGTGTCCTCGAACATCGCCCGGATTTCTTATTTGGCGCATTTCATGCGTGTGCTCAAGTTCAAGGTATTACTGGCGCGTACCGCATAAAGGATGCGAATTTTCACGCGTTTTCATCACCGGAGAAAAGTTATTAGTGTTAGCAATCCTGAACGCTCGCAACGTCTATCTGATCACGAAATCATATTTCTACGTTGCTATATCGCGGCTAAGATTACATTGTCTTTTATAATCGTAGAAAATGCGTGTGGCGATATTTGTACTATTGCAATGTCGTGTATAGAGTCGTGATCGTCCAAGACGGCGTACGGCATCTTTTTATTTTCTTTTTTCATCCACTGTACCCTGCAAGCCTATCAAGAAAAATCAATAATAAAGCTTTAGACTATAGAAAACTGTCTGTCTCTATTCTGTTACGGCATTGATTAGCAGTGCGTCCCCTTTTTAGAGGGGCCGCTCAAACAGCTGACGGCGACCCGCTGTGCTTGTAGTGGTTGCAGCTGTGTACGCGCGGCGCAGAGCTGTCGTTCCGGTCGCTCCGGTTGCAACGGACGCAGTCGTAGGTACGCGCTCGTTGCACATGTCTGAACCAGCCTTCCCCCGTCCTCCCGAGGCGAAAGTCAACGTGGCGACATCGTTTGACATCACGTAACAGAGGTAACGCTGCGATGTCAAACGTTGGTTTGGTTACGACTTGCCCCAACCGCAAATCGAAGAACGCCCGAAAAGGTATGCGTTTCATCGTCCTCGGAACCCGAACAGGACTCCGAAGCGCTGCTATCGTCCACATCGCACGTCGGAGTGGCGTTATAGGAAATCATCCCCAGGTCGGCTGTCCGCCGAAGAATTTCAACCTCCAACGGCATCAGGTCCTCGAGCGTAGAGAACGCCGCCATGATCGAAGCTCGAATGACAAAGAGGTTCGGCCGATGCGGCTACCTCGGGATCACTGCGCGACGGAACGTCGTCCAACGCCATTGGCCCGAGATACTTTTGATAAGCGTGCGAGGACCAATGAGAGTGGTTTCGTTTTCGGATGGATCCGAGGTTTGGCGGCCTTCAATTACATTTTATTAAAGGAATAACCACCGTATGACTATACTATTTGGTTTTTAGGGATACTTAGGGCGTCTAAATTCAGCTGTCATCATCAAAACGCGAACTCAAAAACCACTTGAGTGTCCCTTTAAACACATGTATCTCAGTATTTGTATTCGCGAATACTTTTGGAGTATCTCTGCCCAGCCCTGTTATGCAGGCATCCAGTTATTTCATTGATAATGCTTTCTGACATCATAGGTGACAGTTGACTGGCAAGGAGTAAAATGCCATGCTTGGCGGGCCAAACTGTGAGCGAACGCCATCTTTTCGCGCCTGTCGGGAGGAGGGCCTGGTTCATTTGAATCCTAGATAATCCGCCCTGACCGTGAGTCAGGCAGACACTTTTGTTTCTTCTTCTATCATTTCTATCTTGTCGTCCAAATTTATTTTGGGATTATTGTATTTTTTTTAATTTTTACTATACTTCGTTTCAGCTTCCGTCCGAGCGCAGCCAAAGCTACGTGTGGCCGGAGCCAATCACACGCCGGCAACAGGTCACGCGACCTCGCCTGCACTTTTGTATCACTCCGCTTCGCCGCTGGTCGTCGGCGCCTCCCGCGCTCGCTGTGTATTTCGTCTGCTACGGGTGTATCAACGGTATCGTCTGCTACAGGTTTAAAACGTGCCCTTTCACGTTCTGAAATTTAGTCATAGGGGATGTCAGTACGTAGGCTGGCCGCTGGCGTCTGTGTCCGAGCTTTCGATCCTGTTAGGCATTTCGGCATAGTTTAGAGATGTAAGTATACACATTGCAAAGTGCCCGATGACCCGACCGTTGATGTTTCCTTGTATTGTTTGGATATACCGGGGCTCGAGGCGCAGGCCTTTCCGCCAGCTTCTCGGCGTTCAACGTGATCGGCAGGTAAAGGGGTGCCCTGATTTCGCCGCGTATCAGTGAATTGTAGTGGCCCGGACGCTTTTCTTGTTTACAACGCATTCGCGGTACGACGCGGCCGGAGTCTCCTGCCGAATTTGAAATCACGACCTTTCGCGCCTGACGCCGAAACGTGCCTTTGCGAAAGGACGTTTTGAAACGACTCGGTGAGGAAAGCAGCGAAGCACGCTGCACATGATTCGGCCATTACGGGAACAAAATCACACAGAAAACGCAGAAAACCGAGCGAGCGCTGCAGCAGTGTTGCCAGCGGATGTACGTGTTTTCACCAAACCACGTGCATTGACATATATTAATAAAAACATAAACTTCCGACAATTCATTCCTTTAGTTGCAAATCATTCCTAGCAGTACACATCTGGAATATTGTGCAACGTTTACGCACAAAACAGCTATTTAAAAAAAGATAAATATATATGCTTTTGCGGACTACTTTGTGGTGCGTAGGAATGCTCTTCTCAAAGTTGCGAACCGTCCCCCAGCCTTTGGCTGCGCTCGGACGGAAGCTGAAACGAAGTTTAATAAAAGTACAATGTCGGAGGATAGCAAAACAAACAATAATCTAAAATTTCCTAAATAAATATGGTTTTTCGACTCCCATCCCCCCTTAAATTTTTTGGCCGGTAAGGTATGGGTGTGTGCATCTTTCATCGTCTATTTCGAGCTCTTCTGGAATAGACACGATTTACTTATGATAAGTAAATCGTGTCTATCTATTTTTTCATGCCGTTCGACACCTTAGTGGAATCTCTATATTTTTCAGAAACTCGTTTTGATAAAAATTTACCTTCACATTTTTAATGTCTGTACAAACCTGTTGCAATATTTTTTTAGTCACGCAGTAAATTCTTGTCTCTGTTTTGTGAGAATTTATCAAACATCTTAACGAGTGTTTTCATCTGCTTGTAAAGCTCACGTGTAATGCATTGTATTATTGATTCCTTTTTTTATTTTTTAACTTCAATTAACGAAAAGTCTTTATGGTATATTGTCATTTTTATTAAGAAATCGTAGGATTTCCCTGGGTTTATTTCATCCAATGTATCGTCAAAGTTTTCAATTAAAACAATATTGAAAAAATATTCTAAAGTATTTATTTTACAATTGTAGTTATATTCCTGCAAATTACACCATTAGTGAGCATAGGTTACACGTAAATTGTGAATTGCTTCGAGGAAGAAAGCAAAATATATGGTAAATGGTCACTCAGATCTGCAGTTAGTACTCCAGCAAAAGCATAAGTTTTTCTATACTTTGTTCCACAGATATCAACCAAATTTTCAGTACATTCCGTTATGCGAGTTAGGACGCTGATAATATTTTGACAACCATATTTGTGCAAATTACTTTTAAGAATTCTACTTTCGTGGATTCATCAGCCAATAAATAAATGGTCATGTCACCTACCAATGCTATTTTCATATTTGCTGAGGTAAAAATCTAGTAAATCTCGCAGAAAATCAAGAAAAAAAATACATTTAAGGCACAAGAGGGCGGTCGGTAAATCGCAGCTAGTAAAACACTTCCGCATCTCACAACCAAAGGTTCGAAATGTTTATACACGAGTAAAATCAGACAATGCACGGTACATTTTGTTTGACATTAAACTTGGGCATGTGGCAAGGCTAAAGACATTAAGGCTAAAGGCATTGGCAACCTGATGGCAACATTCTTGTTGCTCTCAGATTGACCCCTCCTCCGTTGTTCCCAGCAAACTCTAGAGGGTTGATGGACTATGGTCCGAGCACCAGCGCCGGCTCTCATTTTAGTGCGCGCCATTTGTGCAGGTTGCTGACGGTCACCACGGGAGTGAAAAATCTAGGCAGAGACGGAGAAGTGGCCGGTCCGGGGGGTCACTCTTCAGGTCGACAGTTTCGAGATGCCGATGATGCTCCGCGTCGGGGCACCCTCGCCCGCACTTCGCAACGCGTTCGCTCGTTCCGCAGCGGTAGACTCTCATCTCGCGAGCCACGGCACCGAAATTTCTGCGCACGCGAGGGACGAGTGCCTCCCTGTCTGCGGCCGCGAGATGAGAAGCGGCTGCATTACTCACGGTTCGCGGGATACCCACTGTCGAAAGACGGTACCCGACCGGTGATTTCGGGCGGACAGAACGGCGACTGCGTGGCTCGCCGGCTGCTCCCTGCCGAGGGAGCGTGGTGCTCTCGGCCGTCAGCGGCAAAGCAGCTCGGCGGGGCCCTCGTCAGGAGCCGGAAGAGCACGCGCCGGGGGTCACTCCACCCTCGGGACACCGGCCACGACACCCCCCACGCCCGAGAGCCCCCGGAGATAGGCCCGCGTCCTATCTCCGAAGGGCAGCCTCCTCCCCGAGTCGCGTCCGGCCCGCGACGCGTCCGGCCGTCCGGCCAACGACAGCTGCACACCTGAGGCCTCCCGCACAGCTGGGCGCATCGATCGGAGGACCGCGTGGCGCACGGGACGCCGCCTACGCTCGACCCCGGCTCCCGACGACGGCCCGACGCGTCGGAACAGCCGGAGGAACCGCCGACGGGCGGCCGCTTACCGTGGCAGGGGGGCCGGTCTTGGGCGCGGGGAGCCCTCATCTCGGCGGCCGACCGGCGCGGCCCATCGCCGATCGGGCCCCTGGAAGCCGCTGGACCTTCGAGGCCTCTCGGTCCGCGTCGCCGACGTCGCCCCTTCAGCCCCGGCTCCGTGCGTTCACGGACGGACAGCGGGATGACGGACAGCCCACTCGGACACGAGCCCGATGAGCCGCCATGGACCGGAAGTTATGCTCGTCCAAGTCGCTTCCGCTTTGCCTTCTCGTCCGATCAGTTATCAAACTGGAATATAGATGGCGCTGCTGTTGCTTCAACCCAGTAGAGAGCCTGGTTTATAGAGAAGGTCCAACTCGAACCGTGGGGGAGCGTTTGCAATTTAATGGCGGACTGCTTCCTGCGGAGATTGATTGCAAGTGCGCGTGCGCTGCGTTGTCGTGTGGCAAGGAGAAAAGCAGGCGCAAAGGCGGAGACGCTCACAGACGACCGACGCGTTTGTAACCTCCTTGCAGCTCGTATTGCAAACGCAGCCCGTACATCACGTGACCCTCATTGAGCTGTCGGAAACTCTCTGTAATGTAGGCTCTCTACAACTGGATAGGGAGCCTAGAGTTAAGAGAGGGAGCAACTCAAACTGCCCAAACCAGGTGGTAGAGATCCGCGCTGGCTCGGGCAAGCCCGAAAGCCCGAACCCGACCCGAGCATTGGGCCGGGCTCGGGCCAATCAATATATGAGCACCCTGTTCGGGTTCGGGTCGCGTTCGGGCCTATTTATTTCGAGCTGCGTCGGGCTCGGGTCGGGCCGGGATAAAAATCTCATGACCCGACAATTCGACCTCGCAAAATCTAGAAATTCGATTTTAGGAACTGTTATATACTTCCTCATATTGTCTTGAACCTGACAAAAAGTAGCGAAGAGTGCAACTTATGACGCAGAAGAAGCCGACGCAGGTTGATGATAATGGCATGTAAATGCCACCATAAGTGAACTTGTATAGTTTCATCCTCCGCGATCGATTTCAATTGATGATTGCTTGTTGCAAGCTAGTTCTTCTTTCCTACTTGGCATAACTCGTGTTCTAAGCGCCGAGAAATTGAGGGAGAGGAGGAGACGGGAGAGCGCAAGGACCTCAGAATGCCGAGCTCTGATTGGAATGATTAGAGGGTAGACCTTAAGCTAGCTGCTTTTGTCCAAGCTGCACTCGTCCCGACTTGTGCCTATCTCAAATACTCTACTCAAGATGCTGTATTTCAAATACTTTTTGAAGTATTTTGGTATCGTCCAAATACGTTTGATAGAGAGTATTTGATACTCTATTTTAATTACATTTCTGAGTAACTTGTACTCATTATCTCAAATACATTTTTGACATTCCGCCATTCTCCGAGTTTTTCGGTATGAAGTGGCGTGGGCGTGGCACGAGCAAACGTAAACATTTTTTCGAGCAACCAAATCCTGTTGCCTAGTTCCGATTCGCTACGTTGACTTTGATTGAGCTCGTGAAAACATCGCTTTTTTGCCGAATGGGACTCGTATTTCAGCCCGAAGCTCGTACAATTAAGGTTTTTCCCCTCGCCTTCCCGAAGGCGCCTTTTGTTTCCTAGAGTTTCCCCCGAAAAATCCTGAAACAAAAGGGGTGGTTTCACGGAAGTGAAGATTGTCACAGTGAGGCGCAACGCAGACCGGGCAACGACCTATACGACATCAATGCAAACTTGAGTTTAAAAAAAAAAAAAAAAAGAAGTGGACGCCAAAAGAAAAGACATTGTTGTTTTGCTCGTTGTATAGACCGACACGCTGTTTACAAACAAGCTGGCTTTTTGCCCACACCCGGTGTGGGCACTGCGCATGCGCAGAAACCGAATTCGCGTGAAGTGAAGCGTCTGCGCATGCGCGGTGCCGTCGACAGCGCCACCGCAGAGGCGCGACGTCTACGGCAAAATGTAGAGGTTTTATTTTGTTGATTTTCCTTTTCTTGTCAGTCCGTCACTTATTGCTCTCGCGAACACTGTCTGTAAGCGAACATTGATAAGCAGAGAACAGGACAGGAAACGAACTAAAAGCTGGATGACCTCTCAAAATCCCAACAAAGCGTCCCCCAACGCTGAGTGCCTTTCTGAACACAACCTACTTGAAGAAGATGCGACCACTGCCGTGGCTATTATGTAGGTTCTCTTTGTTATCCATTCACTAATATCCGTAACAGAAGTTCGTTTATAGTGAACTAAAAACGATGCGTCTAAGGTGCGCCGCAGGACGTGATCCAAAAAACGCTCCTAGGCCGCCGCCATGTTGCTGATGCCGATGAGGCTGGTGCGACTCTCACGCCCTCTATCAGCTAGAAATTTTCAGCCACTCCTTTGGACTGTGAAGACCCGCTCAGCGCGGTTCTCTACCTACGTTTTTGCGGTTTTGCATTCGACGTTTTCTGGCACCTCTTAAAAGTTTCCACTTAATTTTTTTTATGCCTGCTGCGTATTTTTTTGTGTTATCTTCCATTGTGAGAAATGAGGCTGGTAAGTGCCTGCCATTCAAGCTTTTCTGCTCGACATTCACGGAAAACGAAGTTGGTGAAGGACGTCGAACGGCCCTCGACATGATTTTGTGAACATTGTTCTCCCCCTTCCAGAGATAATCCGTGTAGAATCCTCAGTCATCTCCAAACATAGTTGTCCGGGATGGGGTGGGAAACGGGTCAGTCGCGTTCGTCCCTTTGCCTTGGTACTGTTGTGGAAAAAGGAAGCTCTTCCCAAAAACGTGCCCCAAAACGAAGTCATCTTGGATTCCGTCCGATCGTCAAGATGTGACTGTCGTCGACTGTGACTGTGTTATTTGAGATCTTTCTCAAATAATTTCTTTTCTTTCAGATAACGCTGCATCGTGTGGTACGTGCAATATATTGTTCGAATGTTAACACTTGCTAAATTGTATGTCCGTGTCCTGTCCATCGGTAAACACGTTATTTGTGAGCGTGAAAAAGGCATGCCTTTCGGCTATCTTCTGTTATAAATTATTTTCGACAGCTAAGCGCTTTGTCGTTTGACATGCGGCGAATCGCGCGGCGCCGTCAAAACTTATCGTAAAAAAAAAAAAACTAGAACTATACATTCCAGTCGCATCCGTTCTGTCGCGCGGGTACCCAACAAAAATAGTTTATAGATTTTTTATTGCTTTTTTTTTCAAATGTGGCACCATGCTTTCTTAGTGATCTCGGGAAAATACATGCACCATGAAACGCAAAATACATCGGGAAAAGACGAGAATTTAGCCGCCAGCAGTGTTTGAAACTGCGCCTACACTCTCAGAAAAAGGGTGTATTATTACACCCTTTGTCCCATATAATACACCCCAAAACTGCAATGGACCTTTTTCACATACCGACGGCACCAGGCGGTGGCTGCACGAACTAAAAATCGAGGAAGGGACCTACCTGCGCTACCAATCGATAGTGGGAGCTACGCTAACAGTTTATTCGTTCTCTGAGCAGCGGGGCGTGCCCATCGCGACTTCCGAGTGGGGCATCCGTGGCGTCCACTTAAACGTCGTGTTATTCTTTCCGTCCGCTTTCTTTTTTTGCATAACACAATTATATGTATGCTGCAATTACGTTTTCTACTCGCTGATCCACAGCCTCCTTCCGAATTTCCTCGATTTTTCGTGCAGACTTCCGCCGCTTGGCATCGGGCGCTCGCGCGTGCGCAGAACGCATCTCGAAAAGGTCCATTTGACGTACACCGCCCTACAGTCGAACAGACGGCCCAAACTTTTACTAGGGCTTGATAGCCGTGTGGTACAACTTATTAAAATAGCTAATGTACGTGTTACTGACTACAAAAAAAAATAATAATCGGGATTTTCTTGGTCTTACCGCAAAAACTCTGTGCTTTCTTTGTGTGGACTTTGATACGTTCTTTAGCTATTTAAAAAGTTACATCGCACCTTTATCAAGCCCCTCGTAAAATTTGGGGCCGTCTGTTTGACTATAGGGCGCTGTACGTCGAACTGAAGTTTTGGGGTGTATTATATGGGACAAAGGGTGTAAGGTGATACCCTTTTTTTTAGAGTGTACGCAGGCTGCGCCCATTGAAATCACAGTCCGCTCGGTTAAGGTTAGCAGTAGTGATGGACCGAATCTGCCGAACTTCAGATTCGGCAAAGTTCGACAAATGCCGAACTCTTGAAGGAAAGTTCGGCAAAGATTCGGCGAAAATTCGGCAAATGTCGTGCGCACGCGCGAGAACGCGACAGGGCCATGGATTGCAAATGGGCGCCGTGCAGTCGTGCGGTTACCATCGTGCAGTGTAGTACAACTAGCGGTTACGGCGATGTGTGGTGTAGGCAACACGGTAACTGTGCGTTTGTGAGCGAGTGTGGTTGTCTTCAATATTTTCTGCCTCAAGAATAGAAGATCGAATAGTAATTTACGCAGTCCACTGCGCAAGTGACAGATGATGCGGTGCATTCTGGATATATACAGTGGATAACGTGATTTTCATGTGGCCTTTCCAGTGATGAAACGAGGTTGTTGAAACATTGGCCGACGATTACTTTAAAGCACTCCTCGCAGATATAACAATTCTGTTTTCGGCTCACAAGTAGTGTGTACCAAAACAAAATAATATTGCTTTTTAAATTAGTGTTCTTTCGCGATTTTCATGTATCTACATAAACTTAAACAGAACTGAAATAAACGTCCGTGTGTGTCCTAACACCAGAAACCCGTATTTTAAAGGTTAAAAACGAGACGTTGCGAGCATGGGACGCACATTTTTATGCAAAGCTGACGCCAAGTTACTCAAATCGAAAAACATGCATATTTACAATAATATCAAATACGATAATATTGTTATCTCTTCTGCTGAAGGCTGCAGCAACCGTTCCATCGTTTTCGCACACGAAATGGTGATTACCCGAGAAAGCAAGAACGTAGTATTATTGCCTTAATTTTAACAATGTACACACACATGCAGGCTTGCGATGATGCCTCAAAACCGAAACTCTTGCTTCTACCCAACCTCGTTGTCACGCCACTTCTGCAAGCAGTCACTAAAATTGCCAGTAAACACACAAAAACGACACCGATACAATTACCTTGTAGAATATCACCTTATTTAGTAATAACAATGTCAATAAGCATTACATGTTGCATTTAAGTTAAGAAAAAGAAAAGACATAAAACCTTTTTTCGCCAGAAAAATCTCAATATCAATGTTAAGTCAGGTAACAATGTATTTTTGTCGAATCTTTGCCGAATCTTTAGAAAAGTTCGGCAAAGTTTAGCTTAGCCGAATCCCAAGATTCGGCGCCGAACTGTCGATTCGGCAAAAGTTCGGCCCATCACCAGTTAGCAGGGACGCCGGTGAGAGTCTGGCCTCAAACCCGGTGACTGGGCTCGAAAACGGTTGGCTGTCCCTGGGGTGTTGCCCTAGGGTCCCGGGCACCCCCCCCCCACCGAAATTTTAGTGTGTGCGTGTGTGCGTGTGTGGGGGGGGGGAGGCTTTCTATTTCTATTTCTGTATATTTCTTGTTTAAGTGGTGAAGTTTCTTAAATCAAGCCTGTCTTCTGATATCCACACGATCATTTCAGACACTGTTTCTAGCTCAGCGCTAATAAAATATAGCTTCGTTGACAGTTTTGTTAAAAAGGGGTATTTTCTGAGCGGAAGGGAATTTGGTTTTCTCTGAAACGTGGCATGGAAATCGAAGATAGAACTCAAATGAAGATATGAAGATGAATTAGCAGTACTGATCAAATAAAATAATCAAAGCCTTCGAAAGTATTTTTTTAGGCGGCACCGGAAATCAAACATTAAACCACTGCACCACAAACAAACAAAAACAAAAAAGTGGTCAAATGTGGGAAATTTTTGCGCATTACCGTGGCTAAAGCCGGGGTACGTACTTGCGCAGAATGGCTTGTGTCTCCGAACATCAGCCGAAGACTAAATTACGAACCGCTCTCGTCCACGTGACCGTAAAAGTCAATCCTCTTTTAGATCACGATTAACTTTAATCAAGTTCAAACATGAACACGTTACTGAAGAAAAAAAAAGTAACTCAATACCCTTACGATCGTTACAAGCTCAGAAAGTAACCAAGTACTTTTTCGTTCCTGAGATTAAGAAAGAACACGTTACATCAGCTCCAATGTAACGTGTTCATTTATTTTATTTGACCCTTAAATGCCCATAGGGTGCTTTGCATAAGGGGGGAGCAAAATTGAGCTATAAAATGAGACAATCAAAATGTACACTAGGTCGCTTTTCTAACATATTTTTTGCGTGCTGCTACCAGTTTGTAATCATGAACCAACTCACCTGCATCATTCATACAAACTTGATGCTAAATGGCATGGAGAGTGGGATGCGAGCTATGTGCTCGGGTAGATTATTCCTGTCAGAGATAGCCATTTGTAATGAAGAAAACTTGAATTGAATTTTTAATGGGTGATCTGTGCGAGTATGGAAAGCCGACAGACAGTATGCATCTTCGTTCTTTTAGGAAATATGGGTAGCGAGGAAGTGAAAGTTTAAGCATAAGCTGATGATATTGCGGCGTTTTGTAGGGACAAGAACAGTGTCAGCAAAGTGCTT
>JAZHYW010024372.1:0-10000 GCA_037355805.1 Ixodes ricinus | reverse complement strand
CTGCCACAGACATTTAACAGTAGCGATTTATAGAATAGCGTGCACAAAGAAATAACGTCGTTTCTATTCGCAAATTCAAAACGCAGTTTGCGTTCGGCGCATGCACAATAATGAGGACGCTTTTTTTTTTTGCGTACGTTGTTTTAATTTTGGCCAGTATCTAAAAACCGCAATATTTGACGCCGAAAAAAAAAAAAAAGAGCCGTTTGCATAACAATCACTTGAGTCCAGGATTGTCGATGGCGAATACAGGTTTAATTTTGGTGGCTGGCGACGCCGAAATTTACGAAGCGAATCTGTTCACACAAATAAATATTTGTACACACAGGTCCGTGAAGTGGTGCCTAGCGCTAGAATTCAGGCAAACGTTCCGAGGTATTTCTCCTCCTGCGCCCTTTAATTTTATTTGGTCAAGACAAATGCCAGATTTAGTTTGACGGGCCTGTCACTTGTATCATATCTTGAGTAAGCAAATGTTCATATAAAAATAATATATGTCGTAGGGCCATTATCGCGAAATGCTGCTTATGAGTACTTTAGCAGGTTTGATAATTTAAGAAATTTCCTACTCGCCCTGTCAAAACATGCTCGAGTACTGAATTAAAAAAAAAGAGGCCGAGACGATACTATTTGCTTATAAAAATTATCTGCGTCATTAAACGATACGTTTTTAGTCTGCGAAGTTCACTAAAGGTTGGGTGCCCACGAAAACCAAACAGTGAGTAGTAAACTCGCGAGTTCATCTGTTCTGGCCGATTCAGCACATTGCTAATCAAGCTGTCGATATGCTTCTTTACATTCACGTGTTAGTCTCTTCATTAGTTTGTTTTTCTAAAAATTGGTGCCATCGGGTACGGCCGTAGACGATGGTAATCTTCCCTGTACATCAGTCAGGCGTTTCGCAATCCACCATAATCAGATTCGTCAAAGGAGTTGGTAAAATCAAAGCCCGTACTTTAGGCTAAAATACACCTCGTAGTCCTCAAAGTGGCTCAATACCACTGTATTTTTGGTTGTGTGCTACAAGGAAAATAGTCGTATCACAAAGTTAGGCAAACACAACGTAAAACAGCAACATAGCCGCGTTCACGTTGAAACCGAAACCAACCAAATTGAAGCAACCTAATGGCGCCGAGTGTGTCAGCGCCCTCTATCCGCCGGTGAGGCAACTACCAAAATGAAAAGGTCTATAGACCTTTGCAAAAATTGCCCTCTGCGCGCTGCCATCTTTGTCTGCTGGGCTGTGAAACTCCTTCTGAGCATGCGCTGTTGATCTGTTGTGCGGATGCTGCGTACGCGTCCACAGCTCAGTGATTCAGCATCCTTCGCCCGGGTGATGAGCAATGCAAAGGTCTATAGGCAGAGCATTGCCCGAAGTTATTGTTTCGACTGATATTTATTCCAGTTCTGGTGTGCGCGGTTTTCTGAGAGAGGTAGAGTCTGCATATCGGTTCTTGGCAACGCGGTTTCGCTCGGGTATTTGTCCAGTGTGTCGCGAAAGCGTTTGAAAGACTTGATTGTTTCCCTTTTTCCTACTCCGCTGTACTGTTCCTTGTACAGTGCGGAAAGTGGTCAGGACGTTTTGAAGCGTATCGAGCGATTAAAAATCCCCACCTTCCCGAATTTCGTTTTTTAATTACACAGTGAAATTTTTTAAGGGTTTTTTGGAGGAAAAGGTATTCCCGTTGTATAGTCGGTAAACTCTTTACTTTGCAAAATGCCAAAGACGATAGAACACGATTTTTTTAAGGACGCAGTGTTCCTTTGGGACGTCCTTCAAAGCACCCTTAAAAAAGACCTACCATTAACACCTCACGGAATTCGTTATTTGCCTGTTGATGGAGGAGACAACATTGTACCCTACGACATGATCATGCTGGTCGGTCTCAATAGCTTGTGGCGCTGCCGCATGGCTGTAAGACACGCAGACGTCGACGTGCGTCCTGCACACAAATACCTTGTTGAAACAATGTGTTTTTTGAAAGAAATGTTTGAGGTTGAGCAGCCACCCCGACTTTTTGCCGCTTCAATTGAGGAGCTGGCGACCATCACTGGTCTGTGAATGTGTTTGATGAGCTTGAATTTTGTATGTGCACGATAGCCTTTGGGGCTTTTGTTTTAACCTTTTAGTGTAAGTGTGATGTGTTGTCACCTGAACCAAAAACAGGCGATAAATACAAATAAAAAAAGTCAGGGAAGTGTGCTCGTCTTGCACCCCGGGGGCCCAGGTTCGATTCCCACCCAAACCGAAATGTCCCAATGGACCTTTTTCACATACCGACGGCACCAGGCGGTGGCTGCACGAACTAAAAATCGAGGAAGGGACCTACCTGCGCTACCAATCGATAATGGGAGCTACGCTACCAGTTTCTTCGTTCTCTGAGCAGCGGGGCGTGCCCAACGCGCCGTCCAAGTGGGGCATCCGTGGCGTCCACTTAAACGTCGTGTTATTCTTTCCGTCCGCTTTCTTTTTTGCGTAACACAATTATATGTATGCTGCAATTACGTTTTCTACTCGCTGATCTACAGCCTCCTTCCGAATTTCCTCGATTTTTGGTGCCAACTTCCGCCGCTTGGCATCGGGCGCTCGCGCGTGCGCAGAACGCTTCTCGGAAAAGGTCCATTGTTTTTTTTCCAAGGTCATTAATTTAGTCATTTTGAGAAAGAACAGCGGCGACAGGACAGGACGGCGCTGAACTAACAACTGGTTGTTTAATACACAAAAAGTAAGAAAACAAGAAGCATCTTAATCAGACAAAATACACACCACACACGCGCCAACCGAGGAGCATACAAATTTTGTCAAGATCAATTCCATATCAGTGGCTACGTAATTTACTTTGTTTACAGGAACCTCCCAGTTAAGTATATAAAAATCATGCTTATTAATTAAAGTGTTTTCTTTTGTTATAACTTTCCAGAGTTGCGTCGGCATTTATTTTTTATTTTTAGCTTTCTATGTTGGTGTCGGCGTTTTTGAGGGAGCATTTGCGGGGGCAGAGCGGCCGAAAGGTGGGAGCGGTTCCCCCGCGGTCGTTAAGAGTCTGCTCGGACAGATCCCTGGGACAGCCCGTTCTTGCAGATGCTTGTGGATGTTAACCGAGTGTGCCTGTGTATAAAGGGTTTTTGCCGTTTAGTGTAAAATTGTTGCTTTTTGCCCGATGCAATAATTTAGCGGTTGGCGCCAGCCAGACTGGGAAAAATGCAGGGGTCGACTCTGGAAGGAATTTGGTTTTGGCGGTTGGTGCGCCAGGCTGACAGCTCGCCGACCATTGGAGAACAGTGTACCACGTGGGAGTGGTAGAATTTGAAGAGATCGGCCGGTTCCTGAGGGGAGAGGAGGCCTACGGGCCTACAAAAGGAGTGCTGAGAGGATTTTGGAGAGATTGATCTTGGGATTGGATTCAATTGAGAGAAATCGGGGACGGGGTCGAGACTCTAGACGGGGCGGGATGGTCTCCCAAGTTGGGACTTGTAACTACACTGTTAGCAAGTCCCGTGTATTTAGTGAATATTTGGGGTGAAAAAACGCGCTATTTACACAAATCACCATAAATTTAAACGTTGAGTAATGGGTAATTCGTTCAAAAAATCATGCGAGGTTGTAAAAAACGTACTTGGTTCGGTTATACACGCATAGCCGTGTAGCCGACCTCGAAAACACGCATCAGCCCCGGCGACTACCGCAGCATTGCCGGCTATCGAAGCATCGGAATGTTTGGGGACACACCTAGAAAGGTCCGTGAAGACAATTGCCGCGGAAAGAAACATGTCTCGGGGACAGATAGGCACCAAATGCAATTACGGCATGTCGCGGGACGGGGTAAACTCGGCGCTTATCGAGCGCTTACCGTGCTCGCTGCCATTTTTTCTGGTCGATGGCAATGCGGCTTCCTTTTGTCGCCGAGGTTTGTATTTATTTTAGAGGTCTTGATAATAGTTTCTTACACACCACAAATAAAGTTATGGGTGTAATTACTGTTCTAAACAGTTAAAGGGACACTGACAGGGTGTTTATGCTCGCCGAGGTTTTTAGTTGTACATGACATATGAGAGCCAAACTACCCAAAACACAATTTGCGACTCGAAATTCGGTTTCTTTCCGCCCGAAAACCGCCGATCAAGAACTGGCCGGTTCGAGTCTCGCTCACTCTCTTTTCTGTGGTCACGGGCCGTTTTCAAAGGTATCGATGCGACCACCAAATTTAATGAAAGTCGTTGGTCACTGAAGGCACACACTCAATATTAAAAATAGAAAAAAGATGAAACCCATTTTTTGTGGCTTCTAAAAAGCTGCAAATACGTTGATTGAAAAAAGTTCCACAGAGAACCGGAAGCATTCTGTGCGTGCGTCGTTTCGCGTATCGTGGGACTCGCGGGGACGGCGATGGCAGCGGACGAAGGGCGAAACCTCTACTTCAGAACTGTCGTTCGCGGTACCGGCGAATTCTGTCTGCCTTTAAAAGAGAAATTTGGGACTGATCAAAAGAATTGGTATTCATCCCGTACGACACGCCCGACCACCAAGCCGACTTGCACGAAGACGTCGCCGAGCCGTCGCTCCTTCTCGTGGCTGAAGACATCGCTCGCGCAAACTTCAAGCACGACGCGACTTCTTCTTCTTCTTCGTAAACTTTATTAATCGATAAAGTGAAAGGACCTTGCGGTCTCTGGTCGGTGCCCTTAGTCCAGGGCTCCGTTGGCCGCCCAGATTCGGCGGGCTCGCTCAACCAGTCGCTGCTGGTCATCGAGCTCTGTGCCGGAAAGGGCCGCCTCCCAGGAGGAAAAGGTGGGGGAAGAAATGGGGGTGATACCCTCACCGAGGGGGTGGGGGCATTCCCAGATGGAGTGGTACAGGTTAGGGTGATCGCTGCCACATCCCGGACAGGTGCCTGGGTACCGGTTGGGGAACCAGCGATGTCGCTGGTGGAGGTTAGGGAACGTAAACGTTTGAAGTTGTCGCCAGTCCGCTGCCTCTGCTCGGGATAGCTCCCGATGCGGAGGGGGCAGGACCCGGCGGGTTGTTCGGTAGTATTCCGTTACCAGGTGGTAGGTGTTAAGTAGTGCGTCGGTTGGAGTGTGGAGGGACTGGGAGTCCGCGGGTGTGTTTGGCTCTGGGTCCCGCTGTATCCTGATCCCATCCGACAAAGCCCGGTTCGTCGCTACCGCTCGGGCTAGTGCGTGAGCACTTTCGTTGCCGGATAAGCCCAGATGTGCAGGGGTCCAGATGATGCGGATGATCGGTATTTGTAACCATTCGGTGCTCATGGCGTTGATGAGGTGTGCTGTCCGTGGGTAGAGGGTGTTGCCCGCAAACGCTCTGCACGCTGCTTGCGAGTCGGTGATGATATTTATCTTATGTTTGAGGTCGGTGGTGTCTCTGCGTGGGATTGCGTGTGAGATGGCCAGCGCTATGGCCATCTCCTCCGCCTCCTGGATTGATGCGATGTTTGAGATGGAGCCCGTGCTGTGGCAGGTGCCGTCTCTGTCTGTCACTGCGATGGTTGCTGCTCCAGCTCTTTCCCTGTGGATAGCAGCATCTGTGTACCATGTTTGTGGGTCTGGGCCGTAGACTTTCTCTAAGGCCCTGACCCTAGCCTCTCTTCGCCCTGTGTGAAGGTCTGGGTGCATGTTCCTAGGGATAGGTGCCGCCTGTACGCGGTTCAGGATGTCCGGTTTCAGGCGCACTGGGGCGGCTGGTTCTTCCTGCGTGAGATTGGTGTAGCCAAGTCTGCGCAGCGTTGCTCGGCCCGTTCGGGTGGCGCTGAGGCGTGTGAGCTGTCCTGTTCTTTGCGCTTCGACTAGCTCTTCCAGCGTGTTGTGGACCCCCAGCATCAGGAGTCGCTTCGTTGACGTACTTATTGGTAGACCAAGGGCTGTCTTGATCGCCTTGCGGAGCGAGGTGTTTAGCCAGTCCATTTCGGTGATGGTGAAGTTGTGAAAGGGCACATGATATGTGAACCGGCTCACAATGAGGGCTTGATAGATTCGCAGCGTATCTTGCTCACTGAGCCCCCTTTCCGATTAGACACCCGTCGGATGAGGTGGGCTATTTGGTCGGCTTGTCTGCGCAGGAGCTCCACGGTGTGTCGTGCTCCTCCGTGGTTTTGGAGGTACATGCCAAGGATTCGTAGGCGCTCTACCCGGGGTATAGGTGTATTTCCCAGCGTTAGGTCGATGGTCGGCGCGTGTTTGTTCAGTATTGAGCGTTTTCGGATCACCAGGAGCTCGGATTTTTCACTTGCGCAGGTTAGTCCTGCCGCTCCCGCGTAGTCTTGGGTGACGTTGACTGCTTCTTGCAGTCTGTCCTGGATTTCTCCCTCCGACCCTGTGGTGGTCCACACCGTGATATCGTCGGCGTAGAGGGCGTGTCGCAAGTGCGGGATGTCGTTGAGTTTGTGCGGGAGGCCCGCCATTGCCACGTTGAACAGCAAGGGCGATACTACTGATCCCTGAGGCGTCCCTCGTCCTGTTAGGCGAATGGGGTCCGAGCGGATGTCGCCAATCCCCAGGGTGGCGGTTCGATCCATAAGAAAGGATCGCACATAGTTGTATGCCCTTGTACCGCAGTGGGTCTCGGTGAGGTTGCGTAGTATAGCATCGTGCGAGACATTGTCGAAAGCCCCCTTGAGGTCGATGGCTAGCACCGCCCTCGCCTGGGCTTGGCTTTGAAAGTCCAGGACCTCTTCTTTTAGTTGGAGGAGGACATCTTGCGTGGAGAGGCGTGGTCGGAATCCATACATGGTATCCGCAAAGTACTCTTGTTCCTCGAGATATGGTTGTAGTCGTGACAAGACGACGTGCTCCATGAGCTTCCCCACACAAGACGTAAGCGAAATGGGTCGTAGGTTTTGAAGTCCCAGTGGCTTGCCAGGCTTAGGGATGAGTGTAATGTCCGCGTGTTTCCATTCCTCCGGGATTCTTCCTGTCTCCCAGACCTCGTTGAAATATCGGGTGAGCGCCGTAATGGAAGCGTCGTCTAGGTTGTGCAGCATTTTGTATGTGACTCCGTCTTTCCCCGGGGTTGTGGTGCGCGTAAGCTTGGTGAGGACAGCTTTTATCTCCGATTCTGTGAAGTCCGCGTCTAGCTGGCTTGGCTCTTCCGTGTAGGGGTACTCTGCGTAGTCGGGGCGTTGGCCGGCTGCGAGGTATCGGGATTCTAGTTCCTTCAAGATGGAGGGTTCGTCCCGCTGCAGTCCGTGCAGAAGTTTGGTCACGGCCTTGGATGTCTCGGTCTTGGAGCGCGATGGGTCCAGCAAGGACCGGAGGATCGCCCAAGTCCTAGCGGTCCCAAGCGTTCCACGCAGCCCGTGGCATAGTTGGTTCCAATTGCTTTCAGCCAAGGTGGTTGCGTAGTCTTCCGCCTTTTGGCTGAGCTCGGCGATGCGCAGTCGTAGCTTGCGGTTGAATCTCTGCGTCTTCCACCGCTTGGTGAGTCCTCGCCGGGCGTCCCACATGTGGAGGAGATGGGGGTCTATCGCTGGGGTGTCGATGGTAGTATGAACTTTCTTGGTTGCTCGATCAATGTCTTCATGGAGCCGTTGGGTCCACTCCTGGATGGAGATAATATCTCCGCTCTCGGTGCTCCCCCGTTGCTGTCTGAACTGGTCCCAGTTCGTGAGTCGAGCGGGTCGAAGCTTTCGTGTTCTACGGCCTCCATCGCACACCTCGGTCTCCAGGATGTAGTGGTCACTTCCCAGCGTTTCGTCCAGGTTGGACCAGCTACACGAGGTCTGCGTGCGGACTAGGGTTAGGTCTGGGCACGTGTCGCGACTAACGCTGTTGCCCATTCTTGTGGGGTGTTCTGGTTCTGTCATGATGGTAAGGTGATTGTTGGCGATGGCTTGTGCTAACCTGCGTCCCTTGGGGTTCTCCTTCACATATCCCCAGGTCGGGTGGGCCGCATTGAAGTCGCCCACGATCACCAGGGAGTTTTTCGGGGCTGAACCACTTGGATTGCATCGTGGAAGAGGGCCCTGAAGTCATCGGCCTTCTCGCTTGGGGCGCTATAGACGTTGAGCACGAAGAGGCTGGGGAGTGTTTTTTTCTTGGGTAGGATTTCGAGTAATGTGTGGGGAATATGTCTATGCTGCTCGAAGGAATGGTTTATGACGGAGATGTGTTTTGCGACGAGGGTTGCCGCTCTGTACATTGTAGCCTCCGGGCCGCTATCCATTTGCATGAACATAGTATACCCAGAGAGGCTCGGTGGGCAGTTTGGTTCCTGTAGTGCGATAATATCCGGTGCAAAGTCTCTAGTGCCGATGTAATGCATGAGAGCGCCGCGCTTGCGCCTGTACCCTCTACAATTCCATTGCCAGATTGTTGTTGTGTGTTTCTCGGACGGGGTTAGTGTTGACGATGGGTGGGCTGTCGGTTTTTGGCTTGCCATATTAGATCTGAGGTGTGTGAGGGGGCTCCTGGGTCGTGGGGTTGGGCAGGATTTTTGCGTTGACCGTTGTTGGTGTGGGTGCGGTGTTGCTTGTGATTGCGACCATGGTCTCGTTGGGAATGGGGACCATGATTCTGGATTGCGCGATTTGGCGCAACTGAACTGTGAGTTCCGCCACCTGCTTCGTCAAGGGCTGGATGAGGGGTTGTATGATCTGCTGGAAGCGAGACTCTTGTTGTGAGATGATTTCTTCCGCAAAGCTGCGCATCTGAGCTTGTACGTCGTTGTGGATGACCTTGGCCAGCTCACAGACTCGCCTGTCAAGCTCACCCATCATCTCGGCTTGGAGCGCCTTCAACTTGGCGTTGGATTCTTCTCTGAGCTTTTCTAGGATTTGGGCGGACGTCGCTTGTGCCTTTATGGGGGTAAGCTCGCATTCTGATGTGGGGCTGGGTTCAGGGGGTGTGGGGGGTGGTGGTGTGAGGGAAGGTGTGGGTTTGAAGGGGTGCGGCTCCGTCAACCTTACTTTACTCGCGGGCTCGCTGGGATCGGAGAGCTGAGCTGCCGGGACGGCAGGTGGTTGACCTGGTAATTCAGGGGGATTTCGGTTCCGCTTCTTGGGGTTCGGCGCCGGTCCTTGTTCCATCGCAGCTGCTTCCGCAGGTGTGGGATCCGTGATGGACGCGAATTCCACGCGCGCCATTGGGTTGTGGCTCGGCCGTGGTCTGGGTTGCGGATGCTCTACCTTGGTTGACGGCGCAGATGGCTTCTGACGCGGTCCTAACAGTCCCGTCAGAGGCCTGCGTTGTACTGGAGGTTGGCGGTTTAGCTGGCGACGAACGTGTGCCTTGTTGAGTGGCCCCCGCTGTCTTGCCGGACACTTTGGGTCGGTGGCTGGATGCGACCCACCGCAGTTGACACATTTTTCGTTGCAGTCATGTTCTTGGTCCGCTGATCCGGGTTTGCCGCACCTGCAGCATTTGTTCTCCTCGGGATGTGGGCAAACATCCACACGGTGCCCCAGGCCCAAGCAGGCGGTGCATATTTGTTCTCGGGGTCGGTGTGGTAGGCACCGGTATTCGGCGCCCCTGAAGTACACGTAGTACGGAACCTTCAGTCCCTCGAAGTTGATGATGGCCGTGTTTGTTTGGCCCATCATCCGTGCGCATAGGACCTTGACTCCCTGCGCTCGTATTTTCGTAGAAAGAATCTCGGACGTCGGTCTTGAATCCAAACCCGTGATCACTCCCCGGCACGAGTTATCTGGCAAAGCGATGTAAGCAAGGATTTCGTATTGGCGGCCGTTGATTGTGATAGCGGGAAGCTCTTGCACCCTGACCGCTACCTCGGGCTCAGGGGTGCTGACCACGACGAGATTCTGGTCGCGGCGTATGCGGATCTTGACCGTGTCGATCTCCGCTGCAGTGAGCTGGGCTGCGTCTATGAAGGCCATAGCGACTTGTTCGGCGCTCCATGCTGTGAAATTGAGGCCGTCCCTAGGTCGTACAATGACCTTGTGGTCATTCACGGGTAGCGGCGGCAGCCGGTGTATTGGGTGGGTCTTGCCGGCTCGTCCGGGCCTCCCATTCAGTTTCGGGGGTTGGGATT
>JAZHYW010024371.1:0-29268 GCA_037355805.1 Ixodes ricinus | reverse complement strand
CCCCTTTGGTATCTATTTTTTAAATTATTCAACAAACAAAACGTAAGGGCGCAAGTGAGCTGGTGCATACGGGATATATTGAAGCGACCCAAAACTGAGAAAATACGTAAGTCGACGTTGAAGTGACGTTGAAGTGATGTTAAAGTGGAACTGACGAAAGTTGACGTTGAAGTGGAATTGTATGAGTTCACCCTGTGGTCTATGGTAACAGTGTAAGAAATTATTAAAAGTAATATTTTATAAAACGCAGTTGTGATCAAGGCATGCCAATTAAGCTACAACACACTCGACCCTTTAGGGTGCGGTGATAGCCTTTTAGTGCCAAAATGAATAATGATCTATTCCGGCGGTTGAAATGAATAAACCAGCTATTTTTACGGCAGTTTAGTTTTTGTATCTTGACCCCTTGAGTTATACGCTCTCAGACTCCCTAGGCGGTAGTCAACTGGAATGTTCGAAGGTTATTCCAGCTGGAGTTAAGAAGCCAAATCTCTTCGTTCCTTCTTGGCGCTTTCAGACGGGAACCAGCGCGAAATTGCTGCTGCTTCCAGCGTGTTTTTTTTTTTTATGACCGAGGACTCGGCAGTAATTTCACAAAGATTCAAACTAAAAGCGCGTGCTTGTAGAAACCAATAATGTAATAAAGAGACTGAAACAACTCAAATAAAAACACGGCGTAAAAGTAATAGATCACTCAGACTAGAATAAAACGAAGCCGCTAAAGGAGAGAGAAAATAAATAAAAAACCACAAATTCAAGTCGCTTTTTATTCACTAAAAGTGTCTCACTCTTTTTTTTTCTTAAACTTTAATATCGTTTTTATTTTTATATGTTTTGTCCCAGGCGCATGAGATTTGGGGATGAACCCATGCAGACGCATCTCAGGCTGACTGTTGCAGAACTACTCGTACTTTGACATAAACATGAGCAAACAAAAGCGGACAGCATCACAAGACCACAGATACGGCAACACTTCGCACGAACAGCCACGCCCCTTTTTATTTCCTTTTTTTTACTTTTTCAATTTTTGTTTTACAATCGGCATTCAATTCTTCCGCTCCATTTCTCATGTCGGCGTGCTCTTATATCGATTTCTACATGGTCGAAGAAAAGGTTCCCGCTGCTAAGCTTAAAACAAACAGACACGGAAAAAAATCGATGTGAAAGAAAAAAGACTGTAAAAGAAAGGTTCGTAGCGATCAAACGGAAATCATGAGAAGCGAAAGAATAAGATGGGAGCGAAAAGACATCCAGTGGCCATGTCCCTCGACATAAACACAAAAAGCCAAGATTTCTTCTTTTTTTTCTTTTTTTTTTACTTGCTTAATATACGGCGAACAAATGCCACGTAAGAAATATAAAGGTCCGGCGCCGATTTCAGTGCCGATTTGAATGCATGGTAGGGGAATGTCATCCTGTGGCGCCATCTATGGGTGCGAGACGGTGGCTTGCGCAGCCACCATCTCTCACCCATAGATGTAAACCTGGCCGGAAACTACTGCATTCTCGCAAAGTTTGCGACTAGCGCCTGGAAACTGAAGGAGAGGATGAGACGAGAGCTTAAGGAGACGTGAGAATGCCGAGCTCTGATTGGACCGATTAGTGGGTAGACCTAAAGCTAGCTGCCTTTGTCTCCACTGCACTCGTCGAACGCGTTGGAACCAGGAACCCGGGCGTCCGGGGTCCTTCAATTTATCGTCGTATAGTCACTGGCAGGGTGAGAACGGCAGGGCGTGTCTTTCAAACGCCCGTCCTCTAGCATGCTCTCCGTGCCTTCCGTCGTGCTTTGACTGCGCGAGCGCGCTCGAGGTGACCGAGACGCTGAAGCGTTGTCGAAGGTGGGATGCTCGCGCTAGAGGCAGGACAGCAGAAGCTCCTCCATGCCGTTCTAACCTTGTCAGTGAGTATAAAAAAAAAGTGGACGAAAAATTGGTTACGCGAATATATCACCAAACGGTAAAGAATGCATAGCGTGGCACTCCCTTTTTCGAAATATGGAGACCGCGGAATAGTCCGGGATGCCAGACTTCGCAAAATAAAAACAAAAACAAAAAAACTACTGAGCCCGCGCAAAAAAAAAAAAGTTTGCAGTACGCGTTTTTTTTTTGGAACTGAAAACAAAAACAAAAGAAAAACAAACAGGCTTTGCTAGAAAACAGTTTTTCGGTTTGAAAAGTTTTTGTTTCGCATTCTTAGCACGCGGGTCCTACGTCATTTTAAGTAGCAACATAGTCCCGGTACTTCCCAAAGCTTCAGCTGTCCTGCAATTTCACTGGCTTTACTTTTTTTTTTTTGTGCAGGAATGAAAAAAGAAACACTTTTACGCCCTACCGAGAATTCAGAGGGAACAACCTTCGAAGAACCTATAATAGTCGTGATAGAGGGCTATACCATTACGAGTGATTTTGAGTCTCTAAGCTGCCCCGTAATAGACGGATCAAAGTCTGAACGGCCCGCGGTTATCCGCTGTAGAAAAAATAATGCTGCTGCTCTTATTGTATATATATATAAAAAGTTCAATTGAACCGCTCTGTATTAGATGATGATGATGATGATTACGGGCTTTATGGCGTAAAAGCTTCGAAGGCCATACTGCGTCAACTTTATTAGATGGACGAGAATCGCGGCTAGTATACCGTATATAATAACTACGCCGGCTTACCGCTATTTGAGAGAGTTTCAAGATGTGTATGCTCAATGAAAACGTTTTCGGTATAAAGAAATGCTTTAGAACCGGTCTCGGTGATATATCACTGATAAAATATATCTGCCAATCGAGTGCAGATCGAGGGAAACGCGAAGATAAAAAACAATTCTAGAAAATGTAACCGACCAAAAATTGTGTAGACAATAGGACGCCGACAATTGCAGCGGCCATTTCGTTGAGTCTTTTTTTTTAATCCCAATTTTTAGACGTAAAATTTACAAATACCTCAAACTCATACTGAAGACTCTGTAGAATTCACGTCTGCTTCGAAGATACAGTACAGAACAAAAAGCGGTAACTTTCGTGCACTTTCCAGACCACGAAAGTTCGGCTCATCTTTCGCTGTCCATTGAACACAGGGTTGCTTAAAGCAATGCTGCGCCCTACACCCCACTGAAACCTCACCAACGGTCATCATCATCATTCACACTCTTCGACCCCCCAACCCCCCACCCCCTTCTTTTTTTCCACATCTCAAAGCCTCTTCTGGATATTTTTATGACGTCATCAAAGGCGGGCCAATAAAAATAACCCTCTCGTTTTTTGTCTGGCTCGCGTCCAAGAACGCGGAGTGACACTAAATCCAATATGGCTGCCAACGGTCTCGATCGAAAGACGGGAGAAGGACGAGAACGCCAAAACCGAAACCGAAACCGAAATACAAGCAACAACGTCGGGAAATATAAGCAGACGACGAGGGCGACCCGAGTGGACAGAGACGTATTCGTCTTACTTCAGCTTCGCTCCTGGATATATAGGCAACCCTGTGACGGGCTGACACGACTTGGCTGCTATATTGTCCGCTTGGACGTCAAATCCGGGTTCCCAACCCGGAGAAGACGGAGACCAGAGGGAAAGATGGAGAAAGAGGTAGAGGTGAAGGTTTTGGGATGGGAGAGAGAACTGACCAATAAATTACGGCAGGCTTCCACTTGCCAGTGGGACGCGGTGGATATATACAAATAAATATCAAGAACGACACAAAACAAGGCACAGGAAAGTTGGCCTAGAAGAAAAACGTAAATAAAGTGTCAAAGAAAGAAGAAAAAACGAAAGGCCACTTGATTGGACTTCCCACCAATCGCTTTCGACGCCTTTGTGATTGGCTCTATCTGCTTTCTGGGATTGACGTATATTTTGGTGTTTCTCTCTCTCTCTTTCTTTTTTTTCCAGCTACGCTGTCAGCGCCAAGCGGCCGGTAGGGGGAACCCGCTGCCATCAAGGAGCAATTTTCACGGCAGCGCCCTCTTTTATTAGCTTTCGCACGTGTGCTCTTTGACTGTTTGGGCTTCTCCCATTTTATCGGCTCATCTCTTTGTTTCTATGGACGTGCCGCCTGTGGAACTCATCCCTAATCACGCCAGGAAGAAAAATGAGCGCCTTCGAAGGGCACTGTTTATTCCGATCTCGCGAGGTGGGTCGTCGCTGCAATTACAATTCATTGGGCAAAAATTGCGCATTGTGTCCGTCTGCGTGCAGTTTTTGTTACTAACCCGAATTTCGCAACTCAAACGACACCATCGTTTTTTGTTTGTTTTCTTTGGCTGGCTAGGCTGTTTGATCCGACACGCACCAGCCAGCCATGTTTGTTCGTGTGGTGGTCAAGAACAAACCGATGTCTTTACCGTGTCAGAAAAAAAATTGTTTCTAGATTTTCACCTGATGACGTCGTAGAAGTTTCATGCTGTCGTCGGCCGCGCTCCTGGCGGCGTCACAGCGACGGTGGTCGATGTGGCAGAGGCCGTCCTGCTGCAGGTCGCCGTCTAGCTTGACAGCTCGCGGAAGCCTCGGCAGCGATGAGTTGGGACGCCGTGACGACAGCGACACTCGCGTTTGCTCGTGCTTTTTGCCTGAACTCGTACGACCGACACCTAGGATTTCAACATCCGACAGCGTGACACGTACTACGGTGTTTCGTGAAGTCGTTTATTTTCACATCGGGACCACTGTCGATACATGGGAGGAATGAGACGCTAAAGACACGAGTCGCAGACGCGCTGCTGGCACCATAACTATGACTTCACTATGGACCGGAGAGGTCGTCCCCAAGTATAGTGGTGGGACACCTTGGTACAAGATTGGACACTCGCTTCGCTTAATTTTGCTTGGTGTGAGCGGAAACACGCACAACGTGGTACCACTTTCAAGAGTAGAGCTAAAGTCATTGAAGCTTCTTAATGTGAATTGATTTAGTCAGTTCCCCGATGAATAAATACAAAATCAATTATCAATCGACAAAAAAAATACTGATATCTACGTTTGAATTCTTCGAAGTGGCGGAGGAATCAACTGAAAAAATCCCGAAGGCGAAACGAAACTGTCCGTTCTCTCTTCTCACAACGTGAGCACAAATGTAACGTGAAACGTTCTTTGTTTGCGTGTTTGGCATTTTATAAAGCCCAGATAAAAGGCGTGGTCGCGAGGCTCGGCACTGACTGGTTGACGGGTGGGAGAGAAGTGAGGTGCTCGACGCTGATTGGTTAACGTAGAGGTCATGTGACCAGAGGGGTAGGCGAGGAAAAGCTCGACCACCTGTGCGCACAAAAGGAGAGGAGCTGGCGAGTATAGAAGGCTCCGGTAGATCGCCAGGCTTATCAGCTCGATTAGCCATTCTAGGAACAACTATCAAGTGTACACGTGGTACGCGTTAAACTATCTGATGAAGAGCGCCGTGAATCGTAGGCGTCTGGCGACTGGAAACTTAGAATATCGATAAACGTTTGTGATGTTAAAACGTTGCGCGTATGCAACACAATCGCCTAGCAATTTACGCATACATTTTTTAGTCACTTCGATAGGCACTTTTTTTGTATGGGCGGAAGTGCAGCCGAAGCGCACATGAAACATGCACATGAACATGAACAATTATCTTGGAGTTACCACGAAGAAAGTCAGGTTTACAGAGCATCATAGTGGTAAGAATCATACTTACACTAGTACGTGTATTTGAGCTGAAAATGGGCTTCGAGATGCCACAATTTAAGAACAGAAAAAGAAGGAACAAAGATCTGCTCCTCGGCGGGTTCAAGTCTTCACCGTTCTAAGTTCATGTATCATGCATCCGGCTCCTAAAGTGGCTGGTTTAAACTTTAACCGGTTCTCTCGCACAACTCCCAAGAAATAAGTGATGATCGAACTTCCTAAATTTTTTAACACCCGCCATTAACAATGCCTTTTGGTGAATAGTTTAGGCGCACTTTGAGCCGTCTTTAGCGGAAAACTCTAGCTTGCCGGCTTACGGCAAAGTGAGAAATTTACTGTATGCTGCAGAGACAGAACTGAAAAATTCACGCCGGAGCAGGTTTTCAAGTTTTAGGTGAGGATTGCTTTTTAGTTATGTTAGAGCTATTTTGCCGGCTACGAATCGATCTGCTTGTGTCCTCATAAATGCTTGGTTCTGTGGTTAGGAAATATTTATTAAAGTACACTGCGCGAAACAGTTAACGCGAACACAACAGCGGCACAGTTTCTTATATAGTTAAGGCGTGCTATCAATGACCATCACACCGAACCGATTAGGTTTGTCATAAAAACGAGCCTCTTCATTCCACTTCAACCTTAAATGTCTGCCTTTACTTTCAGTATTTAAAAAAATAAAAATTGGCAATGGCTTGTTTGTGTTAACTGCGTAGCACGCTGTACATTTCGCCCAGTGTTGTCTTTATTACAATCGCTGACAGGATAAAAATGGCAGAGCGTACATGTCTTTAGAGCGCGCGTCACCAGCACAGATTCGTTGCCTTCCAACGTTCGCTGACTGTGCTCGCATGCTCGAAGCTCGCGAGATTCCGAAGCGTTATCGAAAGTAGGAAGCTCGCGCTGTATGCGAGACAACTGAAACTCACCCCTGCCATTATCGCCTTGCCAGTGATTATAGCGTATGTTGAATTAGAAGGATCGTTACGATGGCAGGTGTATGGAGCCCCATTTTTCTCGAGCACCTAATCGAATACTGTATTGTTGAAAAACAAAATGTATAGGAGAGAGCAGCTGCGAAAAGAGCAATAGTTTATTTAACTGGACCACATGAGGCACAAACTAATATCCATTCCTCACACACACGCATACACACAAAAACGGTTTGCAGAAACAAAACCTCGATGATAAAAACGACCCTTTTACAAATAGGCAGTCGGACAGAGCGAACAAACAACCAGCGCGTCCGAGAAACCAAAGGAGGCACTCAGGCATGCACGCCAACCATTAGCGTTGTTGCATAAAAATACTGACGCACGCTCGTTTTCGCCATCATATCTCATTCACTTCCGAGAACCAATCTCGTAAACAAACCAAAGGGCACGCCGGAACTCGGTTGATGCTGATCTCATGCCCAGCACACCGATGCATCAAAGACAACTACCACACCATTCCATCTAAGTGGGCTAGGCCAGACCAGACAAAACCAGCCAGGAAAACGAATCCAGTGAGTCTAGATGCATTTCCCAGACGGACGAAGAGCAAGAGCCAGATAAGCCAAACAGCGGCGTTCTGGCAACACTGGAGTAGGCAGTCTTCAGGGAGCACTTCATCGGTTTCCTCATTTCGCTTCGTCTCAAGTCTCACGTGGCCCATTACCATTTCGCCGAGACAGGGTTCGCCTAAGCCTAACCAAGGTTCGCCACCGAACGCAGTGGGTCGAAAGCGCGACAACATTTCAACCCCGGGAAAAGCTTTATTGATGAAGCCAACCCCCGCCGACGCGGGCCGGGAACAATTTATATCCGCCGGAAAGAGTCGCATCTTTTCGCTTCGGCTCTACTTTCCGGTCAAGGGAAAAAAATATTAACAATAGCAACTATAAGACAACGCTGCATGACAAATAGGAAAAGCAGAAGAAACAACATCACAACATAACTCTGTGCTTTTGCCTTGTCTCAGTAGTTTGTCTTATTTTTTTGTTTTTTTTTTTTGTTCGGCCACTCGTAGCTCACGCGCTGTTTTACGAGCGAAGTTTTGTCTTCCTTCGAATATGCTGAGGAGACAAATAGAAGAGGTACTACGTTTTGTTTACATTTTAGCGCATGCGTTATGTATAGTGTCCCTGTGCGTCCTAGTGTCTGAGGTGTTTAAGCGTCCGTGTTAAGCTTAGTGCTTGTGTCAGGCCTAGCGATTGTGTTAGGCCAAGCGTCTGTCTTAGGCCTAGCACTGGAGCTAGGCAGCTGCTACGTTAGGCTTAACGTCTGGAACAGTTTCCGCCCAGCTGTCATCGCGAAAACTAAGAAAGGTAAAAACCGACGAGCAGTAAGTAGCTCGACAACAAAATGATGATGGCGACAAACGCCGCGGAAATTTATACGCCGTCCCCGACGGTTCTTTTTACCGTGTCTTTTGTATGGCTATTTCTCGATTCCGTGTTTTATTTTGGAGCTCTCTCTTAGTAGTTCGCTAACGCAGAGACTTTATTTGCTAAGTTCCTAGGAAACAAAGAGAAGATGTGGTAACGCTTCTAAAGACGGCAAGAATGTATGACATATATAAAGAAGGCGGTATTACGACGTGATGGTGATGGTTTTAGGTGGGACGTTTGGAGAGATGATTGCTTTCTGCTAGGCTTTCCAAAAAACGAAATGAGAGCAACACGACAAAGAATATCAACGAAACTAAGTTTTGAGGGAAAAAGATGTAGGAGCAAAAGAAGAAAGTGTGGAGGTGAACATCACGGTGAAAGTTTACACTGTCGCCCGCTACGAGGTAATCAGATTAAGCATAATAGTGTTGAAGAAACCGATAAAAAAATGTAATTTTATGTTTCAAGCATATTTGTTTTAAGCATTAAAAAAAGTTATTTACCTTATTCCAGCTTATTTCTTTTCAGAACTACCTTTCAAGTACGGTAGGTGTTACCTAGGCACTTATTCAAGGATGGAGCGATCAGTAGCGTGTCTGATGCAACTAAACTGAATTTGAATCATTTGGGGGCAGTCGTTGGGCAGATGAGTTCATGTTTAAAGACTAAATAAAAAAACAACTGTCGCTATATAATTTGCGGCTAGATAGAGCTGAACGTAAAATTTATTGAAGGCCACTGCAAAAAAAAATGTCTCGACGAATTAAAAAAGCGCAGGTCATAGTTGCAGTATGTATAGAAATTGTGGTATATTTTTCACCTTCAATGTTTGTCTTTCGCTGAGATAAAATAATAATTCAACTACACCTCTGGTAGAATGTGTTCATCTGTGGCACAATACTGACGTAAATATTATTTTTTTACGATACGCTAACGTTCGCGACCGAAGAGCGACAAAGTGCCATGGTGTTCGGAGTAACCATGCTGCAATACATTTTAAACGCACAAAAATGTGCGATGAGGTTGTTAGTTTCGAGTTGCTTATCAGATGATACAACCCACTCCATAAGCTAAGTAGACAGTTCAAATATGCACACACGTTGCGAATACATAAAGTTATGTATTCGTAAATATACATATACTGATATGTCTTTTTTTTCCTTAATGCATATATTATCGCCGTTTATATAGTACCGCTATCTATATTACGTAGGAACTCATCTTCCTCAAGCTCACTGCCATCTTTCTTTGCCGGAATAAAAAAAATAAAAAAACAGCATCTAGTTTTTTTGAATCGCAAAACTAATAATTGTCGAGAAAACCACTTTCGAGCACATCTCGCTCTTGCTTTCAAACTAAATTGACCCTTAAAAAGCATACTTAGGTACAAATCATAAGCTGCAACCACGTCATAATTTACTTCATTAAATTCCTATAATTAATTATACCCAAACTTGGACATGGCGAACGAGCCATCGATGGTATCCTGAGTCAGTCCTCTCGAGTTAATACACGCTTCGAGAGATGCATAGAAAACGTTAACGAACTCCAAACGAGCCCGCTTTTATAAGAACTTGGACGAATTTTCCCGGTTCGAGCAATATTAGATTAGCAGGTCCTTCTCAAAGGTACCCCGAGGGAGTTGTGTCGCCGACGAAATGGCACTCCGAATTGGGAGGGTTTTCAATGAAGTCATTCGTGGGTCGCAATCAGTGAACACATTTCGAGGTAATCACGGCAGCCATTAGCGCCCGTTCATCATTGGGGGAACGATATATTCAGTTCGCATCAAAAACTACTCACAAAAAACAAAAGAATGTTTTCAAACTTTCCTTTCTCACTTAAAAATCAAAACAAAACAAAAACATGCTAATTAAAAAAGAAGACATCTATTTATAAGGCTCGGTTTCATTTTCTAATATCATTTCTGTACCTCTGTTTCGATAAAAGGCAATGAGTTATCGCTAACTCGTTAAAACGACAATAAACTTTCTTCTTCTTTTTCGAATTGACGAACTAATTTCCAAAATACGCATTTTACGTTCCCAGAGGATGGAACAAAAATCAGTATTGGTAAAAAGAGATCTGCTTTCTTGCGGAGTGTAGTAGAGGCTCTCACGTTATTAATTAGAAGAAAACAAAACAAAAAAACGGGGCTCTGCGCATGACTACGTCGAAATTCGATACCATTGCTCGTCTTCTACCAGGACTCTATTCCGCTGATTAAATTGCGATGAATCCTGAACCAGGCAACTCAGCATCAAATGTCCGTACATATTTCATTCTTAAAAAAAACTGTCATACCACGCACGTCGCCGTTTTTGTTCAGTTATTTCCTCTGCAGTGCGCTTCTTTCCATTGTGGAGACTGCGGCGCATGGGAGCACTATCTTTTGGCGACTCGCACATATGCGGGGTGAGGAGAGGAGAACCATAATAATCCCTGGAGAAGAGGAAACAAAAGAAAAAAGGACAAACGCAAATCTCAAAACACAACTAGGTGACTGACTGGTGCGCGACCGAAAAAATCCGCCTGGTTCTGGTATCGAACCAGGGACCTCTGCATTTTCAGTGGAACGCTCTACCAACTGAGAGGAAATTTGCATATAATAGATATCGCTTAACGAGTCTCCCATTTGGAAGCGTGGTTCAGCATCGGGTTCGAAAATAATAAGGTCTGGGGTTTGATTTTGCTCCGGCGAATTTCGGAAATTTGTTGTTTATATTTTGTCCGCTCATGACTCCCGCACGAGTGCGCATGCGTTTTGTGTTACAAGTCTCATCGAAGCCTTTGTTATTATTTTTTCATTTACTTGCCTAAACATCCTTCCTTTCGCAAATTGATTTTTTTTCCAAATAAATAGTACTTTTTTTTTTATTTACTACTTGAGCTTTTTGTTTTTGTTGTGTAAACGAGATAGTCTAGACTTCTTGAAAGGTTAATCGGCTCCTGCCTCCAAACTTTGAGGAATAAAATTATTATTAAAAAAATAAGTAATTGTTCAAAACTTAAAAAAAACACACGCACCTTTGTGTTACGTTTTTGTAAGCTCGAATATTGACAGAAGACCTTTAGTGTTATCTCTTGTAATAACAACTCGAGGACACTGGAATCCGTTCATCTAATGAAAGTCGTACTCCAATCGTCAAATTTCCCATCTTCAAAGTGGAACCAGCTTCGCCATACATCGCTGTGTAAACATTTCCCACGTTCGAAATACCCCGCTTTGTTACTTGAAAAAAACAAAAAAAAAACTATATTTTACGCAAGCTCCTCTTCTCAAAACTATAAACAACGCCACCGCCAAGACATGCAGAGCTGACCGAGATTTAAGGTGCTTTCACCTTTCCCCCTGGGCTGTCTAACGCTGGGGAGCGCCGCTTTAGCCGTCCAGTTCATAATTCAAACCCGTCTAGTTTACTGCTTTCTTTTCAGCTTCTCGTAAGTTTTGATTATGTTGTTTTCCACCCCAGACTGTGGTGCAGAAAAGAAAACCTTTTAGTCGAAGCAACAGACACAGAATGGACACAGAAGGAAACACGAACGATGTCTCGCGCCATTAACTACCCCCTACTAATAAATTAAGCCCGGCCAGATCAAACCCAAGAAACAACCGAAAAGTGATTGAACGTTTGTAAGTTTCGTCCAGCTACCGCAGGGAACTATACTTGGTTCACCACTACGCTGACAGTGCGACGCAAGCTATACAAGCTCGCTGGACTAGGGGTGCGACTATCCCTCGTCACGTGATCACGCCTCCGCCCATACACCCGCCGAACTCTCTGACGTCACGCTGCAGCGGTGGCGCTGCTGTCTGGATTGCGCAAGCGCAGACGCTTCCTCTTACGGGAATCTGGTTTGTGCGCCCGCGCAGGGCCCACACCCAGCGTGGGCAAACGCGGCCTTGTTTTGTAAACAGCGTGCGTTTCTAGAGTAATCCACGGCAACTTCGAGGCAGTTTTTCTTCAGGGGTCAGCGGCGATAGCTGAAAGCAAGCCTGCGAAAGGCCGTGTACCGCGCACTTGAATATTCAACGCGAGATTCCCCCCCCCCCCTCCCCAATTCAGTATTTACCGGAAAGCGGTGGCTGCCCTAGAACTGCCCTCCGAAGAGACTGTAACGAAATACTACGGAGTTGTTTTGTTTTTTTTTTAGGCTACGAACGTCATAAATAGTACTCGTGCCTGCTTACTTAATTATTGGGGAGCACTAGCCCGTACACGTGTTTCTTTTACTTTTTATAATATGTTTGCTTCGGAGAAGCTGGCTTGTCTTCCACTTTTTGCCCTCTTCAACAAATCCTAGAGCCAAAGCTGACCAAGATGCAAGCATAATTTCATCATTAAACTTTGTGACTTTGTCATGCTACGTTTTTTCGAAGAACTTAAATAAAGTGGTTAAACCCATTTTGAACGACTAAACTAAATAAACTGCTCCTTAAGAAATAATTGCTTCACAAGCTGTGGTTTTGTGCAATGTGGCTTGGCGAAACGCTGCTCGACAAACTGTGACTTTAGAAACTGTTTCTTTGCAAATTCTTCGTCCTACAATAACGTTGTTAAAAAAACGGACTTTAAAAACTGTCCTTGTACGAGCTGTTCTACGACGAACTGTTGCTTGATTAACAGTTGTTTGAAGAATTGTTGCTCGGTGAACTCTTAATCTATGAACTGTTGCTCAACAAACTTTGGTTCTACGCAATGTGATTGTATAAAATGCAGCTTTACGAAATGTTCCTTTCTGAACTATGGTTCTAATAAATGTTTCTCTAGAAACTGTTGAGCTAGAAACTAGTGACCAAGCGAATCAAAGATGCTATGAGACCAAAAAAAAACAAAAAAACGGGATGTCTGTTTTGGGTGTAATAGAGATAATTGTTACCGTGTTCTCAAAACGTCAATGCAAAAATGTGGTTGGCTATTGTTACCAGGCTACCACAGAAAACGTACGTCTCCCCATTCTAAAACAAATTAATGCATACAGTGTTCTACAGCTGGGGATCACTTCGGGTTGAAAACAAATTAAAGTCGCGTCAATACGATATACAATTGAGTAATGCGGATTCTTGGGCGAGTTGTTACTGAAACTTTGAGAAAATGATAGTGCTTCAAGACAGGGACCCGAGTAAGAACGAGACAACACCATGCGCTAACTTACCTTGTTTAATCATAAAAAAAAAACAAGAGAAGAAATATTCTGCATCATCGCGCCATCCAACCAATCTCATGCTCGCATGGCACGCATTGGCATGCCATGCGTTGGTATAAGCATTGGCATGCATGCCAATGCTCGCAAAAACTGTCTCCTTGTCGCCCAAATCGATCGACTCCACGCTAACACATCGATCCCCGTAGCTTTTTTTTATTTTTTATTAGGTCTTCCTTTATGATATTCCTTACCGTCTTTTCTCTATGTTTTGTAATAAGAGTGCACAAATTAAATTCAAGTTTGCACCTACAGTCATGGCAGTGCATTGACAAATGACCGTTACGCCGTCCGCTCAATTTTTGGTTGTGTTCGCGCAATCTGTCATTTAGACATCTTTCCGTCTGTCCTACGTACTTTCTGCCGCACGCCAGCGAATCTGATAGACAACTCCTTTTGCGCGTTCAACGAACGGGCTGCGATGTCTTTTCACGCAGCCGACCGGTGGTTTGCGGTAAAAGTCCGTCAGTTTGCACAACTTGGCAGGTTTTCCGGTGCGGAAAAAAACTACCGGAGCATTTACGCGGTTTGCCATCTTTTCGACATTGTGCGCGGTTTTGTAGATGTAAGGCACAACCGCCACTCTTTGTTTCTTTTGGGCCATGTCTTGATCTAGACTCGCTACTACTCGTAGCTTGTTTAGAATCCTTTCTGCAACCGATACAAGTTTAAATTCTGGAAATAGATTATATATATATATATATATATATATATATATATATAACCGCGCTGCAATTTAGCAAACGAGAAGATAATTACAAATTTTGGGGTGTAAATACAGAGGATTGTTTTCGCCGAAAGCAAAGCGCACGCTATAGCCGGAAGTTATTGGGCGACGAGAAGGTGGGGGACAAAATAGGAAGGAGAAAAAAGGGGAAGCAGAAAGAGAAGAGAGAATGATCAACAAGGGGAGAAAAAAATGCTAGCGGGAAGGCGGCGTTAGTGGGTAAACAGTCATCCCGTTGGCGGGACTCGTCGTCCAGAGGGAGTGCTTCAGGTTTCCTTGCCTTTCTTGAAGCGGCGGCAACAAGCACGCGACTAAGTTTCGCCTGGGAAGCTGCAGTTCTCGTTTGACTTGAAACCGGCTCGGCTTGGGACCGGCCGAGCCAGTCCCAAGCCGAGCTAGTTTTGTAACTCGTTACAGCACAACATGCGTTTGAGTCACTTTCCACAGAATGCGAGCAAATACAAGTCGAAAATACGCAAGTGTTTTGTTCTATTTTAGTTGGTCTACCAGCACGAACCCGCGTGAATACCCTTTAAGGGTAGTTTAGGTATTATATTTCTAGCATGGTTTAGAAGAAAACTGGTTTAAAATGTTATACCTACGGTTCAGAGTTTTCGATTTTAACCAATAAAAACCGATAAAAGTGCGCCGAACCCAATTTCGAAAATTCGGTTTTAATCGAAAAAGGTCAGTTTTTAGGTTCGGCATTTTCGGTTCTAATCAATAAAAACCGAAAAAAGGAAGCCGAATTCATTCTCTAGAATTCTGTTTTAACCGAAAATGGTCAGTCTTTCAGGGTCGTGTCGAGATAGGCGGGGGGGGGGGCGCGTTGCAAGGTTCGACATTGTGTGACGTGTTTGTGATTGGCCCTCTTCCAAGGTTCAACATGCGACAAAAGAGGTCTTGGGCTGTCCTTCGCGGGACATATCTGTCCTTACTGTGATCGAGCTTAGTGTGTCAAGTTCCTGGTCCCAAAAAAAAAAGTTCGGGTGTGGGCTATACTTCGTTTCACCTTATGTTGTACCGCAGTGAAGGCTAGATGCGCGAGCTCATAGCGTTGGCAGCCGCTCCTAAGTCACGAGAGTTTGTGCCGCCAAGATGTGCCCCAGAGCAAGGAGCTCGCGCTTGTAGCCTTTCCTGCGGTACATCATAAGGTGAAACAGAGTATAGTATAAGGTTTTTAGCTTCATGCAGGATCTGCAGCCAGACTTTAGTGAGTACACGAAATATGCTGTGCTTCAAAACGTCGAACCGTGTCTCTTTTGGTAGTCACATTTGTTTGATTGCGAAGCCCAGGATCATTAACAGGAAAGAATGAGCGTGGATCAACGAGGAGATCCTCGTAAAGTACATATGTGTTTACTATAATAATATAACGTAATCCTGATGTACAGAAGGTGAAGTTCCATGTTTTTTGGCACTAACTTGTTTGTACTTCTGTGTTGTTGTTTTTTTGCTTTTTTACAGTTGCACTACATTTGCCAAATAAAGTGTTGATGTTTTTTTGTGTTTTTTTTTCAATTCATTTGTGCCGTTATTGCTTGAGGTATCCCAAATATTAGAGCTACAAGGATCATCTGATCCGGTGTCCGATAGTGTTTCTTTCATATTCACCGAAAAAAAAACGGTAAACTTTTGTGGGCATAAATATACACTGAAAAAAAACCGAAAACTGATTCTTAAAGTAAACACCGAAAAAAGTACGTCAAAGTTTGAAAAAAAAATAAAAACCGAAAACGCGGAACCCTAGTTATACCC
Source organism: Ixodes ricinus (assembly GCA_037355805.1). Taxonomy (NCBI): domain Eukaryota; kingdom Metazoa; phylum Arthropoda; class Arachnida; order Ixodida; family Ixodidae; genus Ixodes; species Ixodes ricinus. The sequence continues at coordinate 13,584 of JAZHYW010024371.1, read as the reverse complement.
CTGTCAGACGGGCACGTTAAATGACATTTAAGCAAAATGACATTACAGCTCGGCCAATCCGCGTGTTTAATACGCCACGCTGCGCGTGCACCCGCACCACGATCGCAGATTGGCCGAGCGGTGAATGACATTTGATCAAAATGACATTTACTTTTCCGTCTGACAGGGGATTACTTTTGCACGTACAATGTCTTTCAGAAAATGTAATCAAAATCGCAGTAATTATCTACGTTTGGTGAAAAATATAGAGCTCCACAATGCAGTAAATATTCGATCGCGAAAATGGAGCTGCGGTAGTGAAAGATGTATTATGAACGCGTGTGTTTTCTTTCCAGAAAATGCCGGGCTTCGATTCCAAGCGTATTGTATTTTTAATTAACCTTTCATAACGTAAAATGTGCCACGTGTTCGCGTGTCGGGTGTCATATGTCACGTGCCATATGTCGCGTGTCCTATCGGGTGTTCGCATTTGTTTATGATTAATGCAAAACGAGGGTGGAGGCACGTGTTCGCGCAGACAAATATACTTTGTTTTCCCAGCGAATCAAAACAAGCAAAACAATGATGCGGGTTATTATGATCGCTACATATTATATCGCATTTCGTAACACTCATTTCCTGCGATAGAACCGTTTCATTAAAAAAAAAGTTATATATTTTTCTTTTCGCATTTTTGTCAGACATTTTCAGCTTTCTACATACGAGATCACACTATGGTCACACTGCTTAAGGCCCGTTCACACACTTGCGACCGAGTGCGACCAGTAGCGACCGAGAGAGAACAGACCGGTTTTTAAGCCTCTTGCGATCTCTTGGGACCAGCTCCGCTGTATAGCGCATCCGGTCCTAAAAGCCGGTCTGGTCTCTCTCGGTTGTTTTCGGTCGCAAGAGTGCGAACGGCGCTTTACACGCCATACAAAACGCAGTCTGCAGATTCGAACGCGAGTCACCGCGATATCCGTGTTTCGAATGCCCCAAGGAAATGAGTTTAAGGAGAAAACTTGGACACGCGGCATTCGAACCGCGGATATTTCGGTGACTCCTGTTTGCGTACCGTATTTTGTATGATGCATGAGCCGTGTGACCCCGGGTCCTCAAAATAAAATCCCTGCTAAAAAATTGCTCTTAGGATAAAATTTAATACGTCGAATTTTATTTCAGAACGTGATATTGTTTGCCGAAAACTATATGCGGGGTGATTGTTTTTTTATTTTTTTCAAAAAGACAATGTACGTCATTTTATTATTCTCGGCATCACTGTTCTTTTCTTAAACAAACAATATTAAAAACACGAACAAAAAATAAGTTTCTTCTTCTCAAAAAATGTTGTGTTTCGATTATGATACAGATTTTATACACACTTTAACGGTTATCTTAAATGTATTTCCTAGTTTGAATTTATATATTTATTGATGGCTACTTGAACGTTTTTTGAATCTCGTCTGATTTTATTATTTACTCGCATAACAAAAATAATGCGCTCGTTAACCCGTGGGTAATGTAGTAGAAAGATGTGCAATATTATTTTCCTTACATCTACTTCAGTTTTACAAAATAAGTCATGTATACATGAATAATACACGAAAACATGAGCACTATCTACGGAGTATTTCGAACTACTACTTTGTAGGTTGGTGGATATTTCTTCGCATAAGTTCTACGAAAGATTCATTTACAGTTTTTAAAGGGTCCATGAAACGATTTTGACTTCGAATTTTATTTACCGCATGTCGTAAAAGGCACGAAAAAATCGAATCACAAAATTAGAGCGCAAAACACTTATTTTCGCCATAGAACTTTCAAAAGAACTGCGGACTGTTTCACATCTTCTTTCCTTCGAAACCCTTTTGCCTTTTCACTGCGATGCAACCGCGGGGCCAAAACACGTCAGTCAAATCCGCGTCGGCTATTGGATAAGAGCCTACCTCACCATCACCGCGATTATTAACAATAAATAGTTGACGAATTTTCTTAAAAGTTTTGTTATAGAATATTCTGATCCACATTTTGTAGCATAAATAGCGATGTGACGTTAAATTTCCGAATTTCATAATGCTCAAATAATGCTCGCAGCCATGCGCCATCTGTCGTGTCGTAAACGAAGCAAGAGAAAGATCAGACTGCGCGCGCTGTCAACAGAGAGCGCCGCCTACTGAGGAGAGCTCGGCCGCGCGCGGTGCTTGCCGGTCGCAGTTCCCGCTATCTGCTGAAAAATAAGGCGTCGATGGTGATTGTCGTCGTGGCCTGCGTGGTGGAAGCTCATCGTTCCGCGTAGAGTGCTAGCTTTGACTGAATTATCGTCGTGTGTCGCGATGATTAACCCAGCATGTCCTAGAAGGGAAGATTCATCTACTCGTGCGGCGATGTTGTGGCGGCACCCTCAAGACAGGAGAAACGCTCGTGCCGTCGTGGTTGTTTACTTCGACTACAGTGGTGCTTTCTTAGCGTTTATGTCTTCGAACATCACCGGACTTCGTATTTTGCGTATTGCATGCGGGTGCTCAAGCTCAAGGTATTACTGGTGCGTACTGTATTGAAAGGCGCGTATGAAGGATGCGAATTTTGACGATTTTCACCACCCGAGAAAAGTGATTAGTGTTAGCATTCCTGAACGCTCGCGGCGTCTATGTGATCCCGAAATCATATTTCCACGTTTCTAACCTACCGGCACACCACCAGCTCACCGCTAACGCTCCCATTCTCCTATTGCCGAGAGAACTTTCGGTTTCATTGCCAGAGTACGTCACGACCGTCAAAATTACGCCACGGTTGGTTTTGCGGTGAGTTGGAGAGAAGAAAAACTCGATATTTAAAGAATTTTTTCAAGTAGAAGTTAATAAACCAAAACGAAAACGGATGCCTGTTCGGCGTTCAGTGAACAATATAGTGTATAGAGTAAAAGTTATTTCGCTAAGGTAAAAAAAGTAATTTCATGGTCCCTTTAACATAACATAGCCCCCATGACTGCGGTAAGCAACACTTAGCATACAATATAACTGTGGTATGAAAAATGGTTTCTTTTTGCTGTTTGAGTCGTGAATTCTTTCCTTATCATGCTGTTTAATTTTAGCAAGAAAGCAGACGCTAAACAAACAAGTCACCTGATCGTTTGTTACGGCATTGTTTGCGAAAACCGTATATTGCAGTGATTGTGTTAGCTCAAAAAATAAACTTGAAAGCACAGAATAAAATAATGCGCTTCGTCCTCACATTTCACACATGGTTAGTGTTCGGAGCTTTTCTGAAAAACACTGACGTGATGTGTCAATAACTATAACACTACCGCTAAGGTTACGTCCATCTTAATTGCAATATAAAAACTAATTTAATGTAAATACGTAAAAAATGTTTATAAGTAAAGTGTTAAAACTAACGGCTGCATTATTTTTGGAAAATTAAGTCTCTCAACTCCTAAGCCTTCCCAGAAAGAGAAGAATATCAGTTATAACTTCCACAACGGGAACGCAATGTCAAATTGACATAATTCAATGACTGGTGAGTTGTAAGCACAAAAATTAATAACCCTTTGTTTACATGGCCTAAAACAAATTCTAGAATCGATTCTACAAGCGAAAGTAAACACAAAAACAAAAATAACAAAGAACATAAAAAAGACATGACGCACAAGATTTTGAAATATATTGACGGTTTGCTTTTATATAATTTTCTGAAACAGCTTGGAGTTGCTATTACACCTTTGTGTGCAAGAAGCTACTATTTTTCCTTCCCGTGTCTTTATCGTTTAAGCAGTTTATTTTTGGTTTAAAAAAACTTCACAGTAATGTCCACTTCATGGACAACACGTTCTCAAGATTGCGCCAAGTATCGACCCCGGCTTTTATACTTTGAGCGACGTAAGTTAAAATCTTCCAGGGTCTGGCTAGACCTCCCCGGAGAAATTAGAGGCCCCGGATTACGAGATCCGAAAGCCGATTTTCCCAGATTCCCGACATTTGGGGCCCGACGAAGATTAATTGCCCTAACCCGTCTCGAGGCCCCGAGCACCGACATCCGACATCTTCGTCCGGCAGCAAGAGGTGTCGCAAGTTCCGGGAGATTCTCCTGGTGCTTTTACCTGGAGTATGTAGCGGTGGCGTGCTGCTACGCTCTCTCAATCATCGATCGGAGTGTCAACTTACGTAACGTATGTTACGTAGTTTCTATCGAACGCGTTACAGCACAAGACGAGAAAAAACCAGTCGGTAGTCGTTGCTCGAGTATGTGTTGTAGGCCTCCCCGGTCGTAAGCACTGAGCAGTCGCAAGTGTGTCAACCAGCCTTACGTCAGCGGTTTATCTGAGGGGCGTTGCAGACCTTCTCAACAGAACGGCGCAGCAAAGAGGCTATTGGCATCGAGATTTAAATAGAGGTGGCGATACTGTCGTACTCTAAACAACATCGAAGCGGAGGACGTTCACGTTCGCGCGCGAGACGGTTTAGATTCTGGGATTTATTTTGTCGAATAGGGGGAGGCAGGGGGGGGGGTTGTAATCGGTGAGAAAACAATTTTAGCGGAAAATGGCGCCGTACTTTTCGGTGCTTCAGTGAAGATCGAATTGTGTTACTGCGTTACCAGCGTACGGCCTAAATTTAAATATACGCCCGTGTTGATGCGTCGTCTGATCTAGGCAGAGGTTCGGAAGCATGGACCATCATGACGGATGCCTTTTTCGGGTGAACTGCGCTATTAATGTCAAATATTCGTTTCTTTTAAAAGATATAGCTACCCAGATACTTACATACTACTGGTACTGTAAATTGTAAAATTGCCGGTTCCATTTTTTGTCTTTTTTGTTTTGCGGTTGGGGGTTGTCAAATTTTAGTTTTTGCATTAATATCAATATTTCTGCGTTGAGAGAAGTTAGTACTGCATATGCTGATTCTCGTGATGTATGCTAGTTTCTATGAGTACGAAAGTTCTGCTGTAGTCAATGTTTCCTTTACTGTGCAATGGTATGGGTAAGTCTTTCGGAGTCGGAAGAAATTCTGCTGCATTGCGATTACGAAAGAGTACCTCTTCTAGTTACGATCCGCAAACTGCTCGTTGGCAAGACACCTGAAAAACAAGTAAAACAAACTGTTCTAATATATGTCGCGAGTTGAATAAACGAGTGTAACTTAGCAACGCAGCAGCGCGAATCTTATTAGATGCTCCTCCCGGTAGTGTGGGTTTACTCGCTTTAATTTTCTCAGGGAGGGCCGCGGATCTCATGAGGCTAACATTACAAAGTTATGGCTAACGTAGCAGACTCTACCACTCCAACAAACAACCCGCACCACGACACAGACGGCATCGACCGTAGCGACCCTATTTTACTGATGAGGGCTAGCGACTTTCACGAGACTTTCCGATAACCCTCCACCCCAGCCTAACCCATATCGGGACTGGGCAGTTCATCGTTTAACGTTCAGATTATTCGAGTGATGCTTTATTTGAGATACATTGTTTTTGCTGTTTAATTGGCGTTTTGTGCTGGAATAAGCTTAAACGAGTAAAAATGCCGGCTTTAACATTTTTGACATCTTTAATTTTTTTGGAAAACAGGCTTGCACGGTAAACCCTTCAGCATGCTTTTGATTGTAATCGAGAGTGATTATACTGTTCAAATAATAACAGAAAACTTACTACACTTTAAAAAGCTTCCAGTCTTCATACCTATGTAGGCGTTACAACGTGCAGTTTAAACTGGGAGTACAATATGCCATTTGTGTCATTTATGACAGTGAACATTACGTGGTTTTAACGTCTTTCATGTGATATAACCGGAGAAAAAATCAGCAGAACCCATCCTTTGGGAATGATTATCTACGTTAATGCGAATAGCATCAAACGGTGCGGAGTTATGCGCGCTCGTCAGGTGGCCGGCACACTCTAGATACGCCAGCCCACTCTTGAGGCGATTCTAAATTTGTTGATACTTTCACAGCCCTGCGCACGATCTCCGCAGCCCAGCACGTGCGTTTGTGTCACTTAGAAGGCGAGCAAAGCACGCGCCATACGCACAAACACTCAAAATGGTACCGACCAGACTTTCTGGCGTCTCAGCTAGTCTCAACCAACGGTATTTAAACGGTTGTTTATATCTTTACCATAGACGCGCTTTACAGCGCTGTCACAGCTACGGTGCGCGCGTGTCCATGCACGAGGGCTCATTCCGCTCTCGTGAGGTTGAGCACGGCCGCTACATCACCCTCTCCTGAGCGCGGGAGAGGGTGAGCTAGCGGCCGTGCTCAGCCTCACGAGAGCGGAATGAGCCCTCGTGCATGGAACGCGCGCGCACCGGTAGCTGTGACAGCGCTGTAAAGCGCGTCCTATGGTAAAGATATAAACAACCGTTTAGAGTGCGTTGAATGACTGCCTTCATAGCTCTGTGGTTAGCGCGTCTGCCTGCTGATCAAAGGGTCAACGGCTCGAATCCCAGCCGGCGCCGGTCTTTTTTATTTATCTATCGACCCGCGGCGTAAGAGGTTAGATAGCCAGATAGATAGATAGATACATAGACGAAAAGTGCGTGAAGTATCCAAAGAATGCTATTCGCATTAATATTCGCCTTAAAATCAACTAACGTATTTATCAATTCATTACTTTATTAAAGGGTTGCGATCAGCTCAGGTTAATTTTCTAATCCAAACCCCAGCTCTAATCAACATTCAATGTTTTATAAAAACAATGAATAGTGCGAAATAAAAAATAAAAATACCGGAGACCAATTACTAAGATTATGGAAGCATCCAACTTAATGTTATTTGCTCTGCTGATTTTCTACGCCTGTGAAACGATACAACACAACATTCAGTAGGAAGACAACAACAAGCAACAACACAACAAGCATTTAATAAGGAGAGTCCAGCTCAGCCGGAAACGGGCTTGCGTGTTCGAGATCCATGCTTCTGAAGGTGCGCCCGTAGCAGACGACGCAAGGCGGTATCCCCGCTTTCGAATGTTTCCAAATTCGGCCACACAGTGGCGACACAGTTCAATCTCAAGGTGAATAAGCAGTCAAAATTAGCAGAGTGGCTTATCAAGAAGGCTAAGCACCCACAGCTTTGCCGACCAAGCTCACTAGTTTCTAGTACAAAGGCGGAACCTTACGAAAATATTTATCCACTTTCTAGGGCATTGTTATAGAAAACAGTTTATAGTAGCAATAAATATGATAAGAGAAAATGTATCCCTTTTCTTATCCAGTGTTTATAGCACTTTGGCTGCTTTTTTGTGGACTTTATTTTTATTGAACTTAGTGTACAGAGATTGTATACAAAAATCGTGTAGGAATTCTTAAGAAAGCAGATGATTCAAACCGCGTTTCTGTACCTATTTCTATAAACAACTGGCCAGTTTTTAGCGAAAAACAAGGAAAGTCGTTTACGATGCTCTGCAATGCCGAATTAGAGCGCAGCTCTTGAGCAGCAGGAGAGAAGGGTATGCTTCTCCTCCCCTCCGTACCATCCCGTCCTCCTCTCCTGCTCCCTTCTCATTTAGCAAGGAATTTTGGCTAAATTTCCTTCTAAATTTAGCGGGAGAAGGGGAGGGTATGCACCTCCTCCACCTCCTTTCCATCCCATCCTCCTTGTCCTCCCATTCAGCAAGAAATTTTCGCTAAATTTAGCGGGGAAATTTTTCGATAAGTTTCGTGGGAAATTTTTCCGCTAAATATAGAGGGAAAATTTTTTCGTTAAACCTAGCGAGGAAATTTCCACGCTAAATATAGTGGGAAATCTTTCCGCTAAATTTAGCGGGGAAATTTGCGCCATAATGCAACGCGCGGTTACGCCGACGACGGCGACGGCGACGGCGGCGCCGCTCAAGCCGAAAACGGGCGCCAAAGAGCTGCGCTCTGAAAAATCCTCAACACTGATTTTTGGCTTGTCACATTACATCCCTGGAAACATGCAGCTGCCACTTGCCTTGTGCACGTACGCGTATATCACAAATAGGCACGCCACGAAGCACTCATAACACTAGCAATTCAGTATATAGTGTTGACTGCTTTACCGCCATATATAAACCCACACTTGAAAGACAATCATGTTAAGCGACCCCGGAAGATAAAACAGATCGCAAGTGCGTTGTTTCTTTCTTGTCAATCGTTTTAATAAAATGATGTGTCTAAGGTTGGTAAAGTGTATCTCCAATTCTATACCATTTCTACACTCTAAAAAAAGCCAGTGCGTCTACTTTTCCGCACAAGACTCGGAGAGTTAATCACCGCATCATCATCATCGTAAACTTTATTAATCGATAAAGTGAAAGGACCTTGCGGTCTCTGGTCGGTGCCCTTAGTCCAGGGCTCCGTTGGCCGCCCAGATTCGGCGGGCTCGCTCAACCAGTCGCTGCTGGTCATCGAGCTCTGTGCCGGAAAGGGCCGCCTCCCAGGAGGAAAAGGTGGGGGAAGAAATGGGGGTGATACCCTCACCGAGGGGTGGGGGCATTCCCAGATGGAGTGGTACAGGTTAGGGTGATCGCTGCCACATCCCGGACAGGTGCCTGGGTACCGGTTGGGGAACCAGCGATGTCGCTGGTGGAGGTTAGGGAACGTAAACGTTTGAAGTTGTCGCCAGTCCGCTGCCTCTGCTCGGGATAGCTCCCGATGCGGAGGGGGCAGGACCCGGCGGGTTGTTCGGTAGTATTCCGTTACCAGGTGGTAGGTGTTAAGTAGTGCGTCGGTTGGAGTGTGGAGGGACTGGGAGTCCGCGGGTGTGTTTGGCTCTGGGTCCCGCTGTATCCTGATCCCATCCGACAAAGCCCGGTTCGTCGCTACCGCTCGGGCTAGTGCGTGAGCACTTTCGTTGCCGGATAAGCCCAGATGTGCAGGGGTCCAGATGATGCGGATGACCGGTATTTGTAACCATTCGGTGCTCATGGCGTTGATGAGGTGTGCTGTCCGTGGGTAGAGGGTGTTGCCCGCAAACGCTCTGCACGCTGCTTGCGAGTCGGTGATGATATTTATCTTATGTTTGAGGTCGGTGGTGTCTCTGCGTGGGATTGCGTGTGAGATGGCCAGCGCTATGGCCATCTCCTCCGCCTCCTGGATTGATGCGATGTTTGAGATGGAGCCCGTGCTGTGGCAGGTGCCGTCTCTGTCTGTCACTGCGATGGTTGCTGCTCCAGCTCTTTCCCTGTGGAGAGCAGCATCTGTGTACCATGTTTGTGGGTCTGGGCCGTAGACTTTCTCTAAGGCCCGGACCCTAGCCTCTCTTCGCCCTGTGTGAAGGTCTGGGTGCATGTTCTTAGGGATAGGTGCCGCCTGTACGCGGTTCAGGATGTCCGGTTTCAGGCGCACTGGGGCGGCTGGTTCTTCCTGCGTGAGATTGGTGTAGCCAAGTCTGCGCAGCGTTGCTCGGCCCGTTCGGGTGGCGCTGAGGCGTGTGAGCTGTCCTGTTCTTTGCGCTTCGACTAGCTCTTCCAGCGTGTTGTGGACCCCCAGCATCAGGAGTCGCTTCGTTGACGTACTTATTGGTAGACCAAGGGCTGTCTTGATCGCCTTGCGGAGCGAGGTGTTTAGCCAGTCCATTTCGGTGATGGTGAAGTTGTGAAAGGGCACATGATATGTGAACCGGCTCACAATGAGGGCTTGATAGATTCGCAGCGTATCTTGCTCACTGAGCCCCCTTTCCGATTAGACACCCGTCGGATGAGGTGGGCTATTTGGTCGGCTTGTCTGCGCAGGAGCTCCACGGTGTGTCGTGCTCCTCCGTGGTTTTGGAGGTACATGCCAAGGATTCGTAGGCGCTCTACCCGGGGTATAGGTGTATTTCCCAGCGTTAGGTCGATGGTCGGCGCGTGTTTGTTCAGTATTGAGCGTTTTCGGATCACCAGGAGCTCGGATTTTTCACTTGCGCAGGTTAGTCCTGCCGCTCCCGCGTAGTCTTGGGTGACGTTGACTGCTTCTTGCAGTCTGTCCTGGATTTCTCCCTCCGACCCTGTGGTGGTCCACACCGTGATATCGTCGGCGTAGAGGGCGTGTCGCAAGTGCGGGATGTCGTTGAGTTTGTGCGGGAGGCCCGCCATTGCCACGTTGAACAGCAAGGGCGATACTACTGATCCCTGAGGCGTCCCTCGTCCTGTTAGGCGAATGGGGTCCGAGCGGATGTCGCCAATCCCCAGGGTGGCGGTTCGATCCATAAGAAAGGATCGCACATAGTTGTATGCCCTTGTACCGCAGTGGGTCTCGGTGAGGTTGCGTAGTATAGCATCGTGCGAGACATTATCGAAAGCCCCCTTGAGGTCGATGGCTAGCACCGCCCTCGCCTGGGCTTGGCTTTGAAAGTCCAGGACCTCTTCTTTTAGTTGGAGGAGGACATCTTGCGTGGAGAGGCGTGGTCGGAATCCATACATGGTATCCGCAAAGTACTCTTGTTCCTCGAGATATGGTTGTAGTCGTGACAAGACGACGTGCTCCATGAGCTTCCCCACACAAGACGTAAGCGAAATGGGTCGTAGGTTTTGAAGTCCCAGTGGCTTGCCAGGCTTAGGGATGAGTGTAATGTCCGCGTGTTTCCATTCCTCCGGGATTCTTCCTGTCTCCCAGACCTCGTTGAAATATCGGGTGAGCGCCGTAATGGAAGCGTCGTCTAGGTTGTGCAGCATTTTGTATGTGACTCCGTCTTTCCCCGGGGTTGTGGTGCGCGTAAGCTTGGTGAGGACAGCTTTTATCTCCGATTCTGTGAAGTCCGCGTCTAGCTGGCTTGGCTCTTCCGTGTAGGGGTACTCTGCGTAGTCGGGGCGTTGGCCGGCTGCGAGGTATCGGGATTCTAGTTCCTTCAAGATGGAGGGTTCGTCCCGCTGCAGTCCGTGCAGAAGTTTGGTCACGGCCTTGGATGTCTCGGTCTTGGAGCGCGATGGGTCCAGCAAGGACCGGAGGATCGCCCAAGTCCTAGCGGTCCCAAGCGTTCCACGCAGCCCGTGGCATAGTTGGTTCCAATTGCTTTCAGCCAAGGTGGTTGCGTAGTCTTCCGCCTTTTGGCTGAGCTCGGCGATGCGCAGTCGTAGCTTGCGGTTGAATCTCTGCGTCTTCCACCGCTTGGTGAGTCCTCGCCGGGCGTCCCACATGTGGAGGAGATGGGGGTCTATCGCTGGGGTGTCGATGGTAGTATGAACTTTCTTGGTTGCTCGATCAATGTCTTCATGGAGCCGTTGGGTCCACTCCTGGATGGAGATAATATCTCCGCTCTCGGTGCTCCCCCGCTGCTGTCTGAACTGGTCCCAGTTCGTGAGTCGAGCGGGTCGAAGCTTTCGTGTTCTACGGCCTCCATCGCACACCTCGGTCTCCAGGATGTAGTGGTCACTTCCCAGCGTTTCGTCCAGGTTGGACCAGCTACACGAGGTCTGCGTGCGGACTAGGGTTAGGTCTGGGCACGTGTCGCGACTAACGCTGTTGCCCATTCTTGTGGGGTGTTCTGGTTCTGTCATGATGGTAAGGTGATTGTTGGCGATGGCTTGTGCTAACCTGCGTCCCTTGGGGTTCTCCTTCACATATCCCCAGGTCGGGTGGGCCGCATTGAAGTCGCCCACGATCACCAGGGAGTTTGTTCGGGGCTGAACCACTTGGATTGCATCGTGGAAGAGGGCCCTGAAGTCATCGGCCTTCTCGCTTGGGGCGCTATAGACGTTGAGCACGAAGAGGCTGGGGAGTGTTTTTTTCTTGGGTAGGATTTCGAGTAATGTGTGGGGAATATGTCTATGCTGCTCGAAGGAATGGTTTATGGCGGAGATGTGTTTTGCGACGAGGGTTGCCGCTCTGTACATTGTAGCCTCCGGGCCGCTATCCATTTGCATGAACATAGTATACCCAGAGAGGCTCGGTGGGCAGTTTGGTTCCTGTAGTGCGATAATATCCGGTGCAAAGTCTCTAGTGCCGATGTAATGCATGAGAGCGCCGCGCTTGCGCCTGTACCCTCTACAATTCCATTGCCAGATTGTTGTTGTGTGTTTCTCGGACGGGGTTAGTGTTGATGATGGGTGGGCTGTCGGTTTTTGGCTTGCCATATTAGATCTGAGGTGTGTGAGGGGGCTCCTGGGTCGTGGGGTTGGGCAGGATTTTTGCGTTGACCGTTGTTGGTGTGGGTGCGGTGTTGCTTGTGATTGCGACCATGGTCTCGTTGGGAATGGGGACCATGATTCTGGATTGCGCGATTTGGCGCAACTGAACTGTGAGTTCCGCCACCTGCTTCGTCAAGGGCTGGATGAGGGGTTGTATGATCTGCTGGAAGCGAGACTCTTGTTGTGAGATGATTTCTTCCGCAAAGCTGCGCATCTGAGCTTGTACGTCGTTGTGGATGACCTTGGCCAGCTCACAGACTCGCCTGTCAAGCTCACCCATCATCTCGGCTTGGAGCGCCTTCAACTTGGCGTTGGATTCTTCTCTGAGCTTTTCTAGGATTTGGGCGGACGTCGCTTGTGCCTTTATGGGGGTAAGCTCGCATTCTGATGTGGGGCTGGGTTCAGGGGGTGTGGGGGTGGTGGTGTGAGGGAAGGTGTGGGTTTGAAGGGGTGCGGCTCCGTCAACCTTACTTTACTCGCGGGCTCGCTGGGATCGGAGAGCTGAGCTGCCGGGACGGCAGGTGGTTGACCTGGTAATTCAGGGGGATTTCGGTTCCGCTTCTTGGGGTTCGGCGCCGGTCCTTGTTCCATCGCAGCTGCTTCCGCAGGTGTGGGATCCGTGATGGACGTGAATTCCACGCGCGCCATTGGGTTGTGGCTCGGCCGTGGTCTGGGTTGCGGATGCTCTACCTTGGTTGACGGCGCAGATGGCTTCTGACGCGGTCCTAACAGTCCCGTCAGAGGCCTGCGTTGTACTGGAGGTTGGCGGTTTAGCTGGCGACGAACGTGTGCCTTGTTGAGTGGCCCCCGCTGTCTTGCCGGACACTTTGGGTCGGTGGCTGGATGCGACCCACCGCAGTTGACACATTTTTCGTTGCAGTCATGTTCTTGGTCCGCTGATCCGGGTTTGCCGCACCTGCAGCATTTGTTCTCCTCGGGATGTGGGCAAACATCCACGCGGTGCCCCAGGCCCAAGCAGGCGGTGCATATTTGTTCTCGGGGTCGGTGTGGTAGGCACCGGTATTCGGCGCCCCTGAAGTACACGTAGTACGGAACCTTCAGTCCCTCGAAGTTGATGATGGCCGTGTTTGTTTGGCCCATCATCCGTGCGCATAGGACCTTGACTCCCTGCGCTCGTATTTTCGTAGAAAGAATCTCGGACGTCGGTCTTGAATCCAAACCCGTGATCACTCCCCGGCACGAGTTATCTGGCAAAGCGATGTAAGCAAGGATTTCGTATTGGCGGCCGTTGATTGTGATAGCGGGAAGCTCTTGCACCCTGACCGCTACCTCGGGCTCAGGGGTGCTGACCACGACGAGATTCTGGTCGCGGCGTATGCGGATCTTGACCGTGTCGATCTCCGCTGCAGTGAGCTGGGCTGCGTCTATGAAGGCCATAGCGACTTGTTCGGCGCTCCATGCTGTGAAATTGAGGCCGTCCCTAGGTCGTACAATGACCTTGTGGTCATTCACGGGTAGCGGCGGCAGCCGGTGTATTGGGTGGGTCTTGCCGGCTCGTCCGGGCCTCCCATTCAGTTTCGG
>JAZHYW010024370.1:0-84216 GCA_037355805.1 Ixodes ricinus | reverse complement strand
CACTAGAAGGTTTTCGAAACCTCAACCAAGTCGTCGTGACGTCAAGGATGACTGGCCACAATCAGCTCTTTCCGAACTTTGCAACTGAATATATCACGCACAAGCAAATGAACAGACGCGATCAAGCCACGAAAGGCAGGACTAGCTCATTTGCTCTAGCAGAAGCAAAGCCGCGGCATTCCCTTCGCTGACCAATGCTTGTTGAAATGAATCGCTCTCAAGCTAGCATCTGGCACCCAGGCAAATTATTCGTTAACCCTAAATGGGCACCATGTGGAAGGTTGGATATCTAAAACTTATTAAAGATGTCCCGAACTAAATTAACCTACTTAAAACATGAAGGAAACCCGTAAAAAAAATTTACTCGCGCAGGTGTTTGTAAACGGGCAGGAAGACAGACACAGAAGTTTGTTTTCAAATCTCCTAGAAGTTTATTACGCACAGCATGTCCCGTAGAAAAGTACAAACGTGCAAGCGCTCTGCGAAATGTAAAAAGGTATTTCTAAGCTTTTATACAGCTGAGAAGATTGCAAAGCAAACAAGAACAGGGGTAATTCTTAGTTACATTGCCCTATTCTCCCGGCAGCTGGAAAAATAATTCCCCCGAAATTCTACCCGCAGACGCCTCTCATTGGCGGTGGCAATCAGTTCATCGAAGGATGTATCATTGACAGATTGTTTTACAAACAGCTATGATTAGCCTTTTTTTTTGTTTTTGGTAAGAAGTCACCCCAGATTGTCGCCGCAAATTTCTTGTAGGGTGGGCCACGCGGGTTAACATTTCTGTATTGAGCCGTCGCAGAATGTCGCCGCGAAGCCGCGTGGACAGGGCTGCCGGCCAGTGATCGACACACCCGCAAAAAATGTCCCTGCAGCGTGCAATTTGCGTAGCGAGTGTCGGTGATATGTTAGTGTCGACTAAAAGTGTCCATGAAACGTGTATGCACGAAAAGTCACCTATGAAACATGTTTCCACGAAATGCCGGGAGAACAAGAAAGTCAGTATTTTTCGGTAGTTGTCGCATGATTTCATCCAGCTATTGGGAGGCGACTGCGGGTAGAATTTCAGGGAAATTATTTTCCTCTCTGCGGGGAGAATAGACAGTGCCTGATTCTATAAATAATCTTGAAGAATACACGTAAAACAGCGGTCACTCGTTTCCAACAAGTCGGGTTCAGTGCACTAACCATAAACTTCGCGGACTTGAACGATGTATTCCGAGATATATGTCAATATGGGCACTGCAGATCAACCACACAAAAACGAGACGACGATGTCTGCCACATCGTGTTGAATCTTAATGGACCCCTTTCTGCTCGTCATTTGCCGAACGAACACTAAACGCGTCACAATAATTTCTTAGGCTTCTTTGAAGAAATCGCTTGTTGCCGATATACGCGTACGACTTTTCAAATACTGGTAGCCTTGGATACGTTGCCGCGGACGAAATCTACGGCAGCCCCGTAGGTCGTAGCATAGCACACAAGAAACTAGGCCACGAAGCAGGCATCCCGGGGATCGGAAAAAGCTACTGCGTCATCCGGGAAACCTTTACTACGTGATCGCGCTCCTGACGTTACCCGCGCCCAGAGAGCGGAGTCAAGTAATAAAAAAGTCTCCGGTTGATTGGTCCGGCGAGTTCGCACATTCTTCCATACTTTCAGCTTAGGAAGAGAAGGGAAAAAAGAGAAGGAATAGGAAAGTAACAGCTCCTTCAAGGTTAAAAGGGGTTGCGCTCACAAAGCTTATCTTCAGGGGCATCCCAACAATGAACATAACGAGAGGCTTTGTGACCTATATCCTCTTGAAAGTTCGACCCAAAGTTGATAGTGCAGTGGATGTTATCCGTGGCCTTCGCCTTCAGGCAGGTGCCGTGCTCTGCCTTATCTCTTTCTCTTGAAGACTGTAGTCACGTGATCCTACCAGGAGACACGATTGGCCTGAAACAAGCATAGCGTCTACTCTGCTGTCAATACCGAGTGAACAGGACAGCTCCATACTTCCAAAGGAACTCTCGAGCCCAAAAATGGCCCCAAAAACGGGAAGCCTGAAGATCCTAAATTTTGCGCCATATAACCCACATTATCATATAAAATGAAGAATTAACCGTGACTGCGTTGACCGCGACTACGTTGACTAACCACATTCGATCTGCTAAAATTTGAGCGTGGGAGTCTCCAGCAGCGTTAGCTTGCTGTTGATGCAGGACGCTGCTTTATTGTTGAGAATCCTTTGCTGTGCGAACGCGAAAACGTTCTCGTGCTAGGCGTACTCTACGCAGCAGCGCCTGTCAGCAACGGCCCGCGCAGCGTCGCAACCTTTTTGGCGCCTGTTGGCAGTCTACGAGCGCCGGCAGTTCATCGTTGCGACTTGAATGTGAGCATTTAGTTCACTCTAGTACACCGAGCCTCACTGGCGTCAATCACCACGATAGCGTCAAGAGCGTCACAGCGCTGCCCGCCACCCGCCAACAACCACGTTGCCAAGAGCAAAACCAGCGATCTGCCCATCTAGGTCGCCTTGTTAATTTTCCTTTTCTTTAACGTGTAGTTCAATTTTGAACGTTTTTGTCGCAGTTTTAGCCGAAGCTATTAGCTTTCGTTGGCTCAGGAAATATTTACCCTAGCACCTATTTAAAACGTTATTGACACTAGCTTAAGCTTAATGAATATATGAGAGACGTCATGTTTAGGCTCCTCCAAAAACAAAATCACAACATCTCCACGTGGTGAATGATGTTGATTGGGGCGAAGATACTGATTTTATTGTTCATAAGTAGTGCTGATGGTGCAGATTTTTTTATTGCTCATAGGTAGTGCTGAGTTCCGGGTTGCGTTTCGACTTCATTATTACTGCTTTATGGTTGGTGAAATGCAGAGCCAGTGGTTCTTCTAGTGGATCAGCTTGGATCCGCTAGAAGCCGTGGAACGCACCTCCACCGCTTAAGTCAACGGTCCATGTCAGAAAGAGAATGTGTGGTATGGAACGTGGTTATATACGCATTTGAGCATTTGACCGCAGCGCCCTCTCGTCTATAAACGTTAAGCCAATGCATGCAAAGTTTAACGCGATTATATACGCATATGACCGCAGCGCCCTCTCCTGTATAGACGTTGAGCGGCTACATGCAACGTTTCATCCATGACATCCTCAGCTCTTGAGTTACTACATCTCAGAGCTCCCTACTCGTCCCGCAGTCGTGGCCGAGTGGTTAAGGTGATAGACTAGAAATCCATTGGGGTCTCCCCTACAGGTTTGAATCCTGTCGACTGCGCAAACATTTTTTTTTAAGAAGACAGATGGGATGGCAGGCGATGTGAGCACGGACGCCGGACGAATGGACAAGGCTAGACCCTAAGGAGCTTTGCCCCTAAAAGCCCGAAATATTCAATCTTATCCGATCCAAGCACAAGCTGATCGGGGCGCGCGTGGCTAGCGTGGCGGTGTACTAAGCTGGGTGCATTGATACACCTATAGGATTTTAAGGTAGAGGAGGGGCTCATGGTCGGTGTACAAATCACTGGCTGGGTAACGGAGGGTTAGTCTTTCAAAAAAGGGTGCATGTGCGCCCGATGCACCCGACTACAACTTTTTTTCTTAGAATGCAGTCGGGGAGTAAATATGTGGAGCACTAACCGAAAAATCGCGGATGTGGTATTGGCGCTAAGAGTGCCGCGCAGCTACAGAGCGATATTGTTAGCGCGAAGATGACATCGGCGCTGTTTTCGCATTTTATTTTCAAAGAACAACGACGGCACAATATTTTAGCACTTTTGGTAATGTTCCAAATGAACATATCACACGACAGTGCTAGTTAAGACAATAGCCTTTCAAGTCTAACGAAAAAAACTGAAAATGGTGATCATTTGCTTGCGCTAACAGCGTTCGTGCGATGCACGCACTACAATTCTGCCAACCACTCGCTCATGATGCTTTCCTCGCTGCCCGTCGTCATGCCAAAGTTTCGTCAACGCGATGAAAGTTCAGATTATGGGAGTCCCTGCGGCGAAACTGAATATCAACACTTCTGGCCATACACTTGCCGGCCATGATTATGTCTTCGGCGGCCAAGCTGAAAATCAGCACTGCCGGCCAGCCATTTGGCGATCCCGTTTATGTCTGGTGGCCAAGCTGAAAATCAGTACTTCTGGCCGAACACTTGCCGACCGTGTTTATGTCCCCGGCGGCCAAGTTGAAAATCAGCACTTCTGGCCAAACACTTGCCGGCCGTGTTTATGTCCCCGGCGGCCAAGTTGAAAATCAGCACTTCTGGCCGAACACTTGCCGACCGTGTTTATGTCCCCGGCGGCCAAGTTGAAAATCAGCACTTCTGGCCAAACACTTGCCGGCCGTGTTTATGTCCCCGGCGGCCAAGCTGAAAATCAGCACTTCTGGCCGAACACTTGCCGACCGTGTTTATGTCTCCGGCGGCCAAGTTGAAAATCAGCACTTCTGGCCAAACACTTGCCGGCCGTGTTTATGTCCCCGGCGGCCAGGCTGAAAATCAACACTTTTGGCCGAGCACTTGCCGGCCGTGTTTATGTTGACGGCGGCCAAGCTGAAAATCAGCACTGCTGGCCAAACACTTGCCAAGCGCGTTTATATCTACGGCGGCCAAGTTGAAAATCAACACTTCTGGCCAGGCGCTTGCCGGCAGTGTTTATGTCTCCGGCGGCCAAGCTAAAAACAGCTAGTTTGTGGCCGGACTCTTGCCGGCCTTGTTTATGTCTCCGGTGGCCAAGAACTAAAAGTGGCCAAGCTGTCCAGACACTGGCCAACCGTCGGCCGATCGAAAGTCACTTTGTGGTGCTGCTTGGGTAGCGTGCGGGTATGGTGGCCCACGTGGCTGGGGTCCGTGGTGACGCTGCTCACCAAGCACCTAGCACCTAAGGTGCAGGCGCCCCCTGCGGGGCTCGGGGTACGTGGAGACGCCACTCTCCAAACACCTGCTTTCACAGGTGCCCCCTGCGGGGATGAATGAATTGATAAAAAGCAGTATTTTTGTATATTGTGTAATGTTCAGTTACTGTGTTTTTGTTGTGAGTAAATTGATGTTATGTTTATCTGTATTTGTTTATGGCCAGCAACAGCAATATTCCTTCCCGGTAATGCACACAACACAGACAAAATGAAATATACACAGACATCAAACGCCTTAGCATTATATACACAAATATACCAAAGTCAACAAACATAAAGCAAAATCAGGTATCCCGTCATAGTTCTGACATTGCCAAGTTTTAAAAATAGCTTAAAGCCATAAAACTGCCAAGTGAAGTCAAAGGAAACCATCACAACCGTTATATGTGCTATATAAAACCACAAGAGGCCGAGGGGTTCGTCAAGCTGCTAAGCAGTTTTGTTCCCTTCCTTCCGGAATTTATATACCAGAATGAAAGATATAGTCATAAAGTTCTCCTATGTATAGCCCCCCTCTCCTTCTTCCTAACGCGCAAACGACGATCTCAGAATTGAAGTCAGAAGGCAAAAAAAAAAACGGTTGCGAGAAGCGAGCAGACGGCCGGGAGTGTTGGCGCACTCCTGTAATCCAGCTTCCTGGAGGCCTGGTTCATAGGATGGCTTCGGTCCGGAGTTGTGGCCCCGTGCTGTGTCCGTGCCGACAAGGCGTCCGCGCCAAGCGACGTCGATATGGCGCCCCAGGGGAGCCCGGGGAGGCGAAGTCGCCTAAGGAGGAGCGCACCGGCCCAGGGGGACACGCAGCAGGCACAAGCTCCCGCGTCCCTCAGAGACGGGATCGCGACCTGGAACGGGACACGCGGGGCTGTCCGGACCGGCTGTCCGGACCTGGACCTTTTCGGGCTCGCTTTTGACGTCACGTTACAAAATCAAAGCATCACGCTTTTATTTTTTTATTTTTTTTACGGTGATGGTTGTTTTGTATTGCCTGCCCGAGGTTAGCTAGGGGGCAAAATTAGAAAATTGGCTTAGAAGGGGGGGGGGGGAGGAATTGTATGTTTGTCTCTTTAAACTTAGGCTAGGTGGCGCAAGCTTCCGCCCGTCAGAAAGGGTATAGCCATTAACATCCACCCATCCATCCATTGGGCACGAGGCGCACGATTCAATGCGAGTCCTCGCCGAACACGGAGGCAGCACTCTTTTTCGGTACGAGCTAAGCCGAGTTTACGTCGAATACTGATGCCACACACGTGTCCAAACCATGATTATAACGCGTGCTCAAACAGTGGCAGACTTAGGTCATTGACGTGGCAGCTACTACATGGCGCCCACTTTTGTAATGGGCCTATTCACGAGGCTTTTCTGTGCCAGTTTCTCTTGTTTGTGTCGTGTCACTCTAAACTGAGTGGAATTCCTCCAAAAACTTAGCCGGAATTAAGTGTCCGTAGGTGTCAAGGTTCTACGTGAAGTCACAGTGTCACGTGAACACCGTCCGCTAAACTTAGCGGCACGTAATTCCGGCACTATTAGTCGGAGCAGTGTAAGTCTGTGCAGCAGCGTGCAGCGCCTTGACTGTCGCCGATGCCCTTTTGTAGAACACGACAGGGAACCGGAAATATATTTTTGTAACAAATAGGTATAATGTTTACCTTTTATTTTTTATCGTTTCCTTGTGATGGGCATCGGAGAGGGGTACAAGAGCGAGCGAAAATGGGGTTTCTCTTATAATTTCAGGGGGACAGGTGGCCGAGAGTGGCACCGCACCGCAACACAGAGCACGGGGAGAAAAACTTGGCTCTGCGGAGCCAAGGCGACCAGGGTTGGATCCCCGCCGCTGGCCATTTCAATCTCGGTTAGCATTGTACCGCGTTGTGAAGTACTTCGGGAAAAATCATTTTGCCGGAAGTAAGTATACAGGAGGCGAGATGAAAGCGTTTGACTTAGCCATCTGATGACCGCTGGAACACTTTGGTAGATTGGAACTTTATTTGTCAAACTGGGTAATTTTAATGAAGGTCTGTGACGAAAACAAACAGAAAATTGATTCAGAAAGGCGTCAAAAAGGACCGAGCCTCCGTGTAAAGTCGAATGTGGAAGATATGCTGAATACATTGAAGCCCATCGCAGCAGCCTTAGACATCGCGCAGAGCTCTTTCTGCACCCTCTCGGATGTTGTTGAACCTTCGAAGGAGCTTGAAGAAAACTTAAGATCTATGTCAGTCGACGAAGCAAAGCTTGTATGCTTCCGAGAACGGTATGAGCAGGCATTGACTCGCGCCCACTTTTTGAGTTGCACGGTGGATCTGGTTCGTGCAGAGCGCGATCAGCTCACTGAAAAGGAGAGGAACCAGGCCCTGAAGTTCGCAGAGGAGGCAACTGCGGGACGGGTTTTTACCCACACTCATTAAGTTCCAAGCCAGGTCCTCGCCATTTACCGCCACCCTGTTTAGTAAAGAGGTGCTTAACAGCGTGAGGCTGATCGACTGGTGGAGATCTCACAGCACTGTCCTTGGGGCCCGCAACTGCGGTTCTCGAAGTTGTTACAAGCATTGCATCGACGGCTATATTAATAGAATATTATTGTCACATGGATTAGTGAATTCTAAACTCACATACAACTTGGATACTGAAGAGGAAGGAAAAAATATTATTTTACAAGTTGATGAAGGAAAACCGGACCGTGCCATAACATAGCTTTCATTTGCTTGGTAGGGTCAGGATGACATCCCCATTTCTTTCCTTATTGGTGTTCACCTTCTGCTAGTTATGCCCGAAGACTGAGGCATAAAAACAGCTGTTTTGACAAAGATTTCCATTGTAGAAACACAAAAATGGGGCGGGGGGTCTGGTGGGGACGGGGGGGGGGGGGGGGGGGGGGCGGGGGGGGGACGGGCGGGGGGGGGGGGGGGGGGGACGGGCGGGGGGGGGGGTCCAGACGAGTGCGCAAGACGAAAATTAGAACCAGACCGTTTAAATGGTTAAGGGAATGTTGTCTCCCCAGCATATCACGACAAATCGCCGTTAGTTGAGGGGCTATTTGGCGGGAAAGCCTTGCGGGGAATCCACTCTGCGTCCGGCAGATAACAACTTTACATCCTGTCCCTCATTTTTAAAATCCGGGTTACCTCCGGTATCTTCATTCCAAGAATCGCTATCGAGTGTACATGCCGCGCGTTAAGCCAGTCACTAACCTACCGATGAAAAGTGCCGAGAGTGTAGACGTCACACGTTTCACCTGCAACACAATCGCCCACCAATTTGCTGTGCATTTTTATATTTCGTTTCAGCTTAAGTCCAGACGCAGCCGAGACTACGAGGTAATGGGACCAATCACGCGACGTCAAAAGCGCAAGTCACTAGGCCCTTTCAGTTAATGATTGGTTCAGCGATGATAGAACACGTACAGAAAAATGACCACTATGAGGATGCCCTTTTTGACACTATCTGATTAGTCCCATCAGCTAGTAGCTTTGGCTGCGTTTGGACTTAAGGTGAAACAAAGTGTGGTTGTAAATGCGTTTTATATCTTCCACCTTCTGTATTGTGTATTTTCTTTTTGCATTTTGTGTGTTTCTTTAGGGGTCCTTTCCAGCGTTTGCCTTGCTAAAGTGGAAAGAGGTGTACTGAGCTTCCCCTTAACTCTTAGCCTAGCACCGACTATAGTGCATGACGCGCGTTAAAGACCCTAGATTAGAAGTTATACTGCATCGGCTAAGTATTTTATTTACACCGTGAACCAGAGTCGGTGATGGGCATTATGAACTTGAAGAAACAGACGTAGACAGAAAGGGCGGGACACGACAAAATAGCTGACTAACAACTTTGCTTCGGTACACTTCTTCGTATATGCAATCCTCAGGGGCTGTTTACATATACACCTAACTATATTTGAATAACATTTACACAAGTAAATTATTAAATTTACCGCTACCCGCTGAAAATTGTGCTACCAGTAATATGAGTGCCGCACACCGCAAATACTCTTTTCTTTGGTGTGGATACGGATAGACGAGGTGCTAACATATTCCTCCGCTTGTTCTTCGATGACCAGTGCCTCGGGCATCTCACGTACAAAAGGAATCTTGTTTGTTGCAAGAATTGTGATGTTACTGAATGCTGCAGTGCATTTGTATGTATTACCTTACAATACGCTGCTAAATGACCTGCTGCTTTGACCTTCAGAGATGTTGAAATTTCCCTAATTATGTCTTTAATGCAATGGCCCGTTTTGTTAATGGAACCCCTACCTCACCAAAGGGGAGCCTGACAAACAACTCCCGTTTGGCACAGGGCATATCTTGTTCTGTGGGAAGTGTCACAGTTTTCATCTGGTCTGATAACTGGTTAACTCTTCTGTAGATAGAGTATGCTCTGTTTGGCGCTAAGCGTTTTGTCGTCCGGCGATCTTCTTTCTTTCTTTTTTCTTTCTGTGGGTAATTGCGTGAATCCATTGTATGACGGCTTTGTAGTATGTCGCTGTGCGTCTCAATATCTTGCAAATGTTCTCTATGAGAGTTGTCGGGAATCCTGCATCGCCTATAGTCTGCAATTCTTTTTTATAGATTGAATCAAGTTGATGTTTTCAAGACTTGTTGAGGGCAGAGACAAGTGCTTCTTTTGCAACGCTTCTCTTGAAAATCCGACCAACGAAAATGTGTACAAGGTTTATCCCTTCTCATTACCAGTAGTTTCTGCACCAAATACTTTCCAACCTACTAGTGACACACCTCGCTTTTCGAAAGCGAACAGGGCGCGTGGGGTAGAGCGTCTTCCCCACCTGTTTCTGAGACATCGGTACTTTTTACTAATATTGGAAGCGTTGATAAAAAGTGCCACGAATTGTACTTTAATATTGATTCAAGTGATGCCGATATTGTTGTTTTCACGGAAACTTGGCTCTCCTGGAGAGTACATGACTGTGAACTTTTTCATGAGTTCAAGAAATACAATATTTACAGGAACGATCGAAAAGATAGAGGCGGGGAAGGCGTTTTAGTAGCGGTTGCAAACCATATTGATTGATTTTGTTTAAACATCGCTAATGATTTCGGAATGGTTTGGGTCTGCCTTGGTTGTAGCCACATAAATTGGGTAGTATTTGTTTGCTATAGACCAGCCTCTTTCTCACCATCTTTCATTAAAACTTTACAGGACTACATTAATACGATAGTTGTTTGTTTCCCAAGTTCGTCAATCTTTCTTTTGGGGAGATTTTCACTGTTCTGCTATTTTGTGAACATATGCTGTTTCGTTTGCATCTTAAGACGAATGCAATACTTTTGTTGACCTTTGGCTTGATATTAATTTAACCCAATTAGTTACTAAACCTATTAGAGTTACCCATTATCAGCAAACATGTTGCATCTTGTCCTGACAACTCATCCTGAACTAGTTTCGCTCACATCATATATTTCAGGACTTCGATCATTCTGTTTTGCATCTCCATATGAAGGCAGCGCAAATACCATCAACTACTGTTAAACAAATCTACGATTACGCCAAAGCCGACATAAAACAAATTAATTACAACCTTGGAACTTTCCTAGAAGTATACTATTTAGCACGCTTCAACTGCCGAAGACTTCAGTCGAAGAAAATTAACACCTTTTTAAAACCGAAAAACCGATGCCAAAAAACAATCAGCAGGTTCTTTTAAGGACAGTAATCGGAAAATCCCAGTCGCCCTGGTTCACCAGAACCCTAACGCGTCTATCTAATAAAAACAAAACGTATTTTTCGCGCCGCAAACTTCGGTTGGTCCCGTTATCGCGCTGCTACCAAAGGCTACAAAAATGCCATTGATAACGCTAAACTAGAGTGCATGTCCCGCACTTAACCCGCAATGTTGAATAACAATTCTGAAAATAAATGAACAAACAAACACCATCCCTTATTTCGCTAAAAGCAGCAAGTGGTGAGAGTATGTCCAATGAGGCGTGTGTGGATTCATTGAATAATACTTTTGCAGGCTCCTTTTCTACTGATGATACGCCCGACTGCCCGTCGTTAGATTTTCCTGATTATTTACCCATGGATCTGATTTTTTGATTACTTCGGTATCGTGCGTATTGTCAGAAGACTTCAGTCTTCCTCTTGAGCGGAAGTGTGTTTTTCTTTTCTTAATATTATTCATTGCTTTACTATTATCTTACAAAATTGTTTCAGTAGTCTATTCAAGATGCTATTCCTTTATTTATCTATTTATTTATTTCAACTGACCTTCAAGACCCCCTCAAGGAGGGTATTACAGAAGGTTTTAACACTCGCGTTTGAAAATTAGTGAAGAAAAGAAGAACAGTGGGAGTAAAATGACACAAGAAAGTATACAAGGTTAAACTGAAATCATTCAAAAATCAAAACATTGTAAAGACACTTTCAACCATGAGGCAGCGGTGAGAATGACTTCGTTCAATTTCTCTTTGAAATGAAGAGAAGATATGGAAACGATGCTGCGGGGAAGGTCATTCCATTCCTTCGCTGCGCGTGGAAAAACTGAAGCAGACGAGGTCACTGTTCTAGTTTTGGTGCGCATCACGTTGAGTGGATGACCGGTGCGGTAAGGCGTTCGTGCGGATCGCATGATGTACGCTGAATTTGGCTGGAAATCGTAATAAAATTTGTGAAAGAGTGTTAGAGTAAAATAGTTTCGGCGAAGTGATAGGTTATCTAGTTGAGCACGTTCCTTTAGGCCGGTGACACTTATTTCATATGAATAGCTAGAAAAAATGAACCTGACTGCACGATTTTGAATTGCTTCTAATTGATGACTAAGGTAATTTTGGAATGGGTCCCATATAGCGGCAGCGTACTCTAGCTTTGGGCGGATTAGTGTTTTATAGGCGGCAAGTCTTAAGTTTACAGGTGTGAATTTGAGGTGACGTTTGAGTTGTCCGAGTGATCTGTTAGACTCAGAGATGACATGGTTGATATGTAGTGCCCAAGATACGTTACTAGAGAAGTGCACACCTAGATATTTATAACTTCGTGCTGATGGAATTGTGGTCTCATTGATAGAATAGTTGTAGGTTAGTGGGTTGGAGCGCCGATGAAAGGAAACTAAAGTACACTTACTAATGTTTAATGACATTTGCCCCAAATCGCACCAGGTTTGAACTCCATTAAGATCATTCTGAAGAGATACCTGGTCACTTAGATTAGTAATATTACGATACACAACGCAATCGTCAGTGAATAGGCGGACGTTGCAGGAAACAGAAGAAGGAAGGTCATAAATGTAAATAAGGAAAAGGAGGGGACCCAAAACAGTGCCCTGGGGGACGCCGGAGGTTACCGGTGCGTAGTTAGATGAATGGTTATTGACGTTTACGAATCGCTTGCGATCCTGCAGGAAATTACCAATCCATGTTAGTATCTGCGGGTCTAAGTTAAGTTGGGAAAGTTTGAGCATTAGGCGTTGATGAGGAACCTTGTCAAATGCTTTTGCAAAATCTAAGAAAATGACGTCGGTTTGGATGTTGTCATCGAGGTTCATATGCAGGTCATGGGCAAGTGTGGCTAGTTAAGTTTCGCATGAGAATCCTTTTCTGAATCCACGTTGCGATGGATTAATAAAATCATTAGTTTCAAGAAAACGCGCAACATGAGAGTAAATAATCTGTTCCATACTTTTGGATGATACGCAAGTTAAGGAAATGGGACGGTAGTTAAGTGGTGAGCACCGATCCCCTTTCTTAAAGATAGGAATAACCGTCCCCACTTTCCAATCCTGTGGAACAAGGCCCACAGTGAGGGACTGAACAAATATCATTGAGAGCAAAGCACTGCAGATATTTTTAGTGTTTTTAGAACCTTGGAATTAATGTCGTCAATACCCGTCGAGGAGGAACGTTTTGTGGAGTCGATTATGTTAATAATACCAGGGAGAGTAAAAGTAATCGGATCCATCATTGGATACTGAGTGCTGATGGTGGAGGGTAGTGTGTCAAGATTTTCATTAGTAAATATGGAACAGAATGCTTCGTTAAGAATGGTGGCGCACTGGCTGTTATCGACACAAGCACCTGACTCATCGATTATGGCTACCGCTGCATCAGGCTTCTGGGGATTTAGCGCTTGCCAAAATTTTCTGGGGTTTTCTTTGAGCATTGACGGGAGTTGTACACAAAAAAAGGTTTGCTTGGTTTCCCTGATAACATGTTTATAGTCATTCTCTATTTCAGTGGTTCCCAGCCATGGATGTGTCGGGGACCCCTTGCGGACCGCTGGCAGTGATGGGGGACCCCTTCCAGCGGGGGGGGGGGGGGGTACCTAAGTAAGTTAACAGATCTGGAGCATGAAACAGGTGCCTTTTATTGCTACATAGCAGAAAAACATAAAACAAAGGTGCCACATCACTTCATTTTGGTCAGGATATGCGATATGATAATCCCGCCGCGGGGCACCCGAGACACGTAGTTCGGGAAGGTGTGGGGAAGAGGGAAAGGAGGTGACCGAGATGATCTCGTGCGGATCGCTGTCGTAGTTCCGGAAGCAGGTTGCAAATTAATCACGGCCGGACTGGACTACAAAAAACATGCCAACTAAAAAGAAAAAATTGTTGATGGTCTCGCGGATCCCAGAAGTGGCTTCGCGGACCCCCTAGGGTCCGCGGACCCCCATTTGGGAACCACTGCTCTATTTGATAACATTTGTCCCATAATCGCGCTAATCCAGACAACCGGGCCTTTCTAAACACACGTTTCTTCTTATTATTTAGGCGCTTTAGCTTGGCATTGTACCATGGTGAAGATGAATGACTTTTTATATTTATCGATGGTATGTATTGTTCAATGAGTAGGTGTATTTTATTTGCGAATAATTTCCAGTTCTCGTCAACAGAGCGCCCATCAAAGTCATGTTCAAACGATGTAAGGAAATGACTTAATTCTGTATTAATTGCGTCGTAGTTACCTTTGTCATAGAGTTTAATTATTTTTTGGCTATCGATTCGGGTTTGAAGTGCGAAGGCGAAGGTGGCGTGGATTACTTTGTGATCGCTGATTTTACGAAAGAATGCGATAGATTTTAAGCTGTCAGGTTCGGATGTCAGGATCAAGTCGAGAATGTTAGATGTATGTGTTCTAGTTCTTGTGGGCTCATTCACGACCTGTGCGAGATTAAACGTATGGCAGACGTTAAGGAATTCAGAACATTCGGTTGGGTTTGAGGTTGATTGTACTGATAGGTATGACCACTGAATTCCAGGGTAGTTGAAGTCGCCGAAGAGCAGAAGCTTGGATCGAGGGAATTTATTGATCAGAAATGAGAGGCCTTCATTGACATGAGATGGAAATAAAACGTCGCTGTGAGGAGGACGGTAGCACACCCCAACGAGGATTGTGGAGGTAGCAGAGCTGCAGCGTATCCAAAGCATCTCCAAGGGTGATGATACATTAACAAGATTGCAGACAAAACGATCCTTGATTGCTATTAACACACCCCCCCCTCGCCCGGTTGTCCTATCTTTATGAAAAAGCTTGTACCCAGGAGTATCATTGAATACCTCCGAATCGTCAACACTGGGTGAAAGCCATGTTTCGGTGAGGACGACGAGATCACAGTCGGAGGAAGAAATCAGACTGCATACGTCTTCACGTTTCGGCATAATACTTCGGATGTTAGTAAAAAGAACAGATAGGCTAAGTGGGTGTTGCATCGTAGTCGCTTTCACATTTGCGGGTAGTTGATGCACGGCTGTACTTTCCTATGAGTTGCATTTTTTCACTAGTCCTTCAGTAGGGTCAAAGACATAGCGCGTATTGCCAATAACGAGGTGATTGTGGCGGAGTTTAAAAGGCAACGATTCTGAGCGAGCAAGTGATAAGAGTTGATTGCGTGCGAGACGGGTTTCAGGTGAAAAATCCTCACTCACGCTGTAAGCAGTTCCCTTAAATCTCAACTCTTCTGCCTAAACCACCTCTCTTGTCTTAAAAGACGAAAATAGTACAACAATCGGCCTCTTTTTTTCCTTGCAAAATTTTCCGATTCAATGAGAGCGCTCAATATAATTTGGATCGATCTGTACATCAAGATGCCGTGTGCAATGTTCGACTATCAGTTGGTCCGATTCCTTCCAGGACTCCGTGGGATTGTCTTGTAAGCCAAAAAAAAAAACGAGATTGTTGCGACGAGAGCGATTTTCAGCAACGTCGACACGTGTCGTCAGATCAGCAAGCTTTTTGGCAGTCTCGGCAGTTTTCGAGTTGATAGTACTGACTTCGTCGTAGACGACAGGAAGGAGGAAATTTCTTTTTCGATCCGAGCCATCCGATTAGATAGGTCTCCGACTTTCGCGTCTGCTACCGAAATGCTAGTTTTTATCAATTTTAGTTCCTCCATTAGGGCGTCTTGTCCAGCATTAATTTTTGCTAAAGCTGTAAGGATTTCTTGCGATGGTGGTGCGGGAGACTGGGTAGTTGAATTGCTACGAGTCGCGCGAGTTTCCTTGTCGGGCCCCAGATTCTCCTCAACGTCCCCGGACAACACCAAAAGCTGATTAACAACAATAATACACTGGCAAAAAATTTAAACACAGCAGCGTGGGCATGGTAGCTGCACTAGACACACATTATTATTCTTTTTGGCAAACAAAGTGATAGTATTACGCACCTGCAGAGCAAAGACGAGGGGGTTGTGAGCGTACCGCATTGCAGCGCAGCCACCAAGCCCAAACAGCGGTCCGTGCGAAGTTGCGGCTGATATAGTCTGCTCGTGTGACGTAGTAGATGACGCTGACTTGAACGATGACTGGTAGATGGCCGGTGGTTCAGCAGAAATCCTGGCATTGGCAGAGTCGTTCCATTCATCGTCGCAGAAGATGGCAGTTGTTTGCGGCTGGATTACTGTGGAACTTTCTAAGTGTGCCTCCGCGCAGGGAATACGAACGAGCATGGAATATGACTCAAAGATAGGGAAGGTGGTAACCATTCACAAGGCCGCAAGCAAATATTCTCCCCTGAATTGTCATCCTATCTCAATAACCAGCGTTCCTTGTAAACCTCTCGAGCACACCATAGTTTAACAGCTAGCCATTTTTTTAGAATCGAACAACTTTTAAGCACTTCCCAGCATGGTTTTCGAAAAACATTTTCGTATGAGACACAGTCACTTATGTTCTATATTGCCTTTTATACAATCCCAGGCGGACTGCATTTTCCTGCGTTTTACTAATGCATTTGCCAAAGTTTCCCACCAACTTCTTGTTCTAAAACTTTCCAAGCTTACAGACCTTAACGTTCTTGCTTGGATTTCATTTTTTTAACTCAGCGGTACAATTTGTTACTGGCAATAACAACTCCTCTTCTGTCCCCATTGCTTCAGGGGTTCCGGAAGGATCAGACTTAGGGCTTTTACTATTTTTTATTTATATTAATGACTTTCCCACTATTGTCTCCTCATTTATCTATCTGTTTACTGATGATTGCATCTTTTATTTTGAGATTCTAGATTATAATGATACTACCATTCTTCAATCTGAAATCAATTATATATATCAGGGGCACGACTCATGGTTTATGAAGCTTAACACAGACAAATGCAAGGCGATGCCTGCGTCACGCAAGTCTCATATATGTCCTAACTACTTCCTTAAAACTGCTAATTTATAACCGGTATATTTTACAAGTATTTAGGCTTGGATACAGCTTTTGACCACTCTGGGGAAAAACACACTCTTCATATTTCAACTAATGTTAACCGCATGTTAGTTTATATCTAGCAAAATGTATAATTATCCCCAGTTTCACCTAGCTTAGTCCTTTACAAAGCTTCAATTTTCCCGAAGTTATAATATGCAGCATCTGTCCAAGGTTCTGGACAAGCCGCTCTCATATGTGCATAGGAGGCCATTCGGAACAGGTCAGAGCGCTTTATTGTTACGAACTTCCACCGCACAGCTGGCGTCACCGCTATAAAAACTACTCTACGATTGCCACCTTCATCTTCCGTCAAAAAATGTCTTGTCTTCCTTTATTTTAATACATTTTTTGTTCCCTTCTAAGCGACAAACTAATAACCCAGCCTGTTTACGTTTCCCCTCATCTAGATCATCAACATAAGGTGGGCATACAAAATTTTGTGAAGACAACGTTTCATTCATCTTTCGTCCCTCATACACCAGAGGAATGGACCCACCTTCCCTGGTCAATCGCAACTATCACGGACTCGGACCTCTTTAAAATTATAATTACTAACCATCTTGTTGAGTGTGGCTAATATATACCTACTTTATTTCCTGCTTTCACCTTCTTGTTCCTTTCCCCCTCTGTAATGCTTTCGGGCGCTGAGCCCTGAGGGTACAGTAAATGAATAAATGAATGATTATTATCGAGTCTCCGGGCGAAAATGGAAGAAAACCCTTTTCCGATCGGCGCTGGTATCTCCAGCAATCGTATTCCTGTTTAAATTCCAGCGCGAGATCTGGGAATATTATGGATTTCTTGATGGGTAATTCTTGTATGAACACCCGATCCGGGAAACTCTCTCTAAAACATCTCCTAGTCTTCTCTCGCACTCTTCTTTCTAGTCACCTATGTCTGCGGCATAGAGTACCAAGAAATCATCCATGTGCCTCAATATACATTTTATCCTTGTGTAATTTAGGTTATCCTGGATGATACTGTCGCATGCTGTTAGGTACACATCACATAATTAAGGCGCCACATAATTTAGGCGGTAATCAAAACATGTAATACTCCATACCCCACGTAACCACGTTGAAAATTTTTCGAGACATCATCAAACATTAAGGCGACATTTCTTTTCAGAAAGCGTTTGGAGTGAATTTGGACAGATTATTAGAACTGTAAAATGCATATTTGACGGCGACAGTAGTACAATATCAAGATCAAAAGTATGTAAAAAAGTGGTGTATACATTGGATCTTGGGTGGCGCCAGAGTTATGTGATCTGTACCTGGCAGAATGCGACAGGATCATCCCAAATAGCCTAAATGACACATGTAACAAAGGTACCATTAGGTACGTTGATGATTTCTTGGTACTTTCCGCCGAGGAGATATGTGTCGAGATGAAAAATACAGAGAGCAGACAGAGATGTCTTCAAGAGAGTTGGTCGGATCTGGTGTTCATACATGATTTACCCGTAAACTATTCCATGAAGTTCCTGGATCTCGCGCTGGAATTTAAGAAATGACACGTTTGCTGGAGATACGAACCTCGGTAGGAAAAGGGTTTTTTTCCAGTTGCGTGCGGAAACTAAAGAACTATCAAGAGAACCGTTGCCAGCACATCACTTGTCTCTGCCCTTGACAAAACCTTGCGAACATTACCATGGTCCATGCTTTCAAAAACAAATTTCTAGACTACGTGATGCGGAATACCCGACAATTCTCCTCTGAGAACATTTTAAAAACTTTTACCGCACAACGGCATGCATAAAAAAGGAGATACTCGAGAAAAAAAATCGCTGTCATACAATACATTCACAGAATTACCCACAAAATAAAAAAGGTTCCCGGAAGACAACATTCAAGTCGTTTTCTCAGCGCCAATCAAAGCATACCCTATGTGCAGAAGTGTTCACCAGCCAACAAACCAAATGAAAACATGCGACACTTCCCACAGAACAAGATATGCTAAACAAGCTTTTGTATGCGAAGTGATACATTGGGCAAACAGGCCGGTGCATAAACGACGAAATTAGGGAACATGCAGCATCTCTGAAGGGCACAGCAGCAGGCCGTTTCCCTGCTCATTCTATCTTATGCAAACGCAATGCAGTATTCAGCATCATCACCATTCTTGTAACGAACAAGAATCCTTTTCCACGTGAGATGCTTGATCCACTAGCCATTTAGCAACATGTGGACGAATCTGTTACCACCTCGTTCATCACTACCTACACCAATGAAAAGCAGTATTTCCGTTGTGCTACATCCAGATAACTGGTAGGATAAATTTTAACGGGTAACGGTAAATTTACTAATTTAGTAATTATTTTGTGTAGATATAATTTAAAACTTATAGTTATTTTGTGTATATTGAAACATCCTCTTAAGACGACGATTATGTAACAAAGAAGTGCACTAAAGCAAAGTTGTCAGCCAACTGTTTTATGTTCTCCCGTCCTTTCTACATCTGTTTCTGTAAGTTCAACCTGACTCATCAATGTGTACCAACTAGCTCGACTAGAGCCTGTAACCATAGTCGCTTTAACCCTAATGCCGACTGTCTCCCCGCCTTCTAAATGCCCAAAGATCCAACATCTAATTTTCTGTTTTTGGTGCCATGTTTACTTAGAATTAATGTGTACCTTTTCTCACTCTAAACGGCTGGCATCGGTCGCACGAAACCCAAAAAAGTGAGGATTTATTGTTAATCCGCGGCTAAAAGCATTGCTTTCTTTCCTTTTTTATTTCTTTTTTTCTTTTTTTTTCTTTTTGTTAGATGTTGTACGTGTTTTTCTGTTACAACACTCAAGCGAATTGTGTGTGTACTTCGCGCAGATGATTGCGTTAATATCCGGCTATACTGTTTGTTGCGCCATCTTCCTGGAGAAAGAACACATAATATTCTCGAGACTGAATCGCAATACTGCAAACCTGGCGCTCGTTAAAAGATGGCGCCCCTATCCCGACAATTATAAAGCCCCGCCGTATCACGGAGTTTCGTCGCAACTCAATAGGTGGCGATACTACCCAGCTCATAAACATAAAACGGAGAAGCGGAAAGGAAATGCTTGCCCATCGAAAACTGGCGGGGTCCGGCTGCCGAACTGTGAAACAGAGAAAGGGTAGTAAATGCACCTTGTTAGAGTTCGGGTTGCAGCGAGAGGCCAGTGCTGCCAACCTTAGGGATTCTTCCCTAGTTCTAGGGATTCCCATTATCGTATAGAGGCACAGAGAACTTTGTTCAAATCTAAGGGTTTCAGAGGGCGTTAGAGACACGTTCCTTCCTTTTTCCTCCTCATGTCGGCCGAGCGCAATGGAAAAAAGGATTTTTTGTATATTGTCGGGGCCAGAGATAATCTCCAGTGGTAACAACAGTGATTTTGAGGGGCCACACAAGGCCGAAGTAACGAAGTTTAATTATGTAAAAAGGTTTCAACGGGGCAAATTTAACCTTTAAACGGCCACCCAACTACAGTGGCGGATCCAAGGGGGGGGGGGGCGGGCGACAGGGGCGGCCGCCCCTGCCCCCCCCCAAACAACGTCGACCTCCCCCTCCCCCTTCTCGGAGGGCAATTTCACATGGGTGGACACCCCCGGTGCACACGAAAGAATGGGAGAATAGTATCCTTACCAATTTCCCGCCCCCTCCCCCCCCCCATAAAAAACGGAGTTCTGGATCCGCCCCTGCCCAACTACAGAAAGTTATACTTAAGCTACTCCATAACGATAATCTCAATATTGACGCAAATTAGCACTTTTTCTGATAATCTAGGGAAATCTAGAGAGTTTTCTGATAAAAATTGGGGAAGAAACGACCGCGGAGGTTGGCAGCACTGCGAGAGGCGCAGTTACTCGCCTGCCTTCACCCGATCGCCGTCGCCTCTAAGGTCTCCTTTGTCTTCCGCTACATCCGGCCATACTTTGAGTTCCGGGCATTCCTTTCGGCGCCTCCGGGGACTTAGACGCCACGCGAAAGCTGCGACCGCGTCTTTCCGGACCTCTTATTCCGGTGTTATCCCCTGGTTCAGTGGCGCAGGCAGGAGGGGATTCGGGGCGAAACCCCCCCCCCCCCCGGTTACCGCATACAACCGCTAGCTGCTCATCTATATTACAAAATTAAAGGTAGCGCTAAAGACGGGGACCAGTGGTCCTCGTCTTTAGCGCTACCTTTAGTTTTGTAATGTGTAACCAACTAGCCTGTCACATGATCCTAGTGCTCATCTACAGCTAAGACACGAGACACCCACTGAGGCAAACTAACTTCTGTCTGTATAAACATACACACACCCATTTCTTTCTTCTTCTTTTTTTTTGGGGGGGAGGGGGAGAAAGGGGTATTAATTCTCACCCTGCCCATTTTCATCTTAAATGAGCATCGTACCGGTGTGCGACTGTGCATCACTACTACGTAATACTCGTTAAAGACTTCAGGCTATCAGTAGCACTGCACTGGCTAAATTCCTCATCTCCAGCGGAGACATACCAGACACCACCTGGGCCTGACTAACTTGCCGCCACCAAAACAAATTAGAGTTGTGCCTATCTCAGATACTCTACTCAAGATACTGTATTCCAAATACTTTTGAAGTATCTTGCTATCTTGCAAATACCTTTGAACGAGAGTATTTTATACCGTATTTTAATTACATTTCTGAGTATCGTGTACTCATTATCTTAAATACATTTTTCACATTCCGCCATTTTCCGAGTTTTTCGCTATCAAGTGGCGTGGCAAGAGCAAACATGAACATTCTTTCGACCAACCAAATCCTGTTGCTCGCTCCGATAAGCTACGGCTTGATTTGCTATCTTTTTTTAAACACCGAAAGATAGCCCATTCCGAGTAATACTAGCGTTGGGATCAATGATGGCCTCGGCGTAAATGCGGCTGGTTCGCTGTGCCGAGATATAAGCGAACGTTGCTGACTGGGAAGTACAGTCATCTAAGATTCGTTGCCCCTCACCACCATAACAAGCTTGGAATGGACACGACCTAAAAATAGCAATTTTATCAAGCTTTTTTATTGTACACTGAAAGTTAGCCCACTCTATAGTTTCAGTCGATTTGCTCTTTGATGTTAGGTGGACTCTCTCTCGGGATTTTACGGCAGTTCATACGAACACGATGTCCGACACGAGTCCTTGACTGGTGTGTTCACCGCGTCCAAAAAAAATGTGGGCCCTCGATTTTCCGCTTCATGACGTCATAGGGGCGTCATGCTGTCGCCGGCCGCGATCCTGGTGGCGTCACAGCAGCGGCGATGGTTGTGGCAGACGCCTGTTCTGCTGCAGGTCGCTCTTCAGCTTGACAGTCCACAGAAGCTTCGGCAGTCAGGAGTTGGGACGCCGCGACGACAGCGACACTCGCGTTTCCTCGTGCTTTTACGCCGAAACTTCCACGACCTACCACCAGGATCGTGACATCCGATAGCATGACCCTCCGGCTTTCTTGTGACGTCATTTGTATCCACTTGGGGACCACTTTCGATGCGTGGGCGTAATATGACGCTAAACATAATAGTTGGAGACGCGTTCCAGGCACCGCAATATCTGAGCAGGCGGCAGCACGACCTTCTCTATACTCACGACCACGTAACACGCGAGTACCACAGCGCCCGCCTATCGTACTGGTTTGCATTCCTGGCGAGAGGTGGCGGTGCATCTATGATGTTCCGCTAGAGAGTCTGTATTACAGAGAGTTTCCAACGGTTTGATCAGAGTCACGTGGTTTGTGGGCCGCATTTGCAATACGAGCTGCGAGGAGGTGACGAACGCGTCGATCGTCTGCAAACGTCTCCGCCCTCCCTGCTGCTTTCCTCCTCGCGATGTGGAAACGCAGCGCATGCGCACTTGCGACCGATCGCCGCATGGGGTGTCCGCCATTAAATTGCAAACGCACCCTATGGTTTGAGATAGACCCTCTCTTCAATCTATAGGCTCTCTGTGTTCTGATTGTGGTTCAGCGCGTGCTGTGGTCACGTGGAAGAAAGAAAAGAAGTGACAGGAGGACAAAGGCGCAAACTGTAACTAAAATTGTTAAATAATGGGGGCGAGAGTAAACTCCTGATAAACAATTTGCGACCGCACCGGGCGCGCACATGCCTATTAAAAAAATAAGTTTCTAGCAAGCCTTGAACAGCCAGTGAACGGCTGATAAATCTAGTGGGACGGCGCGAAACTGTAACCGCCGAATCAGGGGACAGTGGCGCGCTCCGGGTGACGTGGTCGTTAGTATAGAGGACATCGTGGGAACTGATCTCTATTCTAAAAGGCTGAATTGCGGATCGGGAGCCCTTTGGTGGCACCACCGGCGGCCATTCTTTGACACCAGGCAATACACGCGAGCCTAGGACTGAAACCTACAAAAGTATGAATATTGAAGCTTCTACGCGGTGCTCGAAGGCGAGTATTTTACGATGTGCCGCTATCATATAATACCGGTTGTTTCGAGGTAGAATCGATATCTGCCAAGCTTTCGAACACGACTTTCAAAAAAAAAATAATAATAATAAAATGTGCGGGAGCATTACCGACTGAGCCGGCGTCGCTCGGTTCAATTGCTAAGTAAACATCTTCCCCAAGGCAACAACACGCTCCGAGTTTTAGCTCATCACAGGGGCCCTCGCTGCAGTTCAGAGCAAAAGCTTGCCCCAGAAGTGTTCTGTACAAGTCCTTGAAACGATGCGAATGTCTCCAGTAAAGGCCTTCTAAATTGTCGTCTGCTGAGCTCTCATGACTTCGAGATCACGAACGACTCCACATTGACTCTCGGCAACCCTCGTCTCATTGAACCGGATCAAAGGTTACGCCCAACAAAGTCGCAAACCTCGACACTCAATAACGAAACATTTATTTTAAAAAATATTGGTATTTGAACGCTTTTGATCCTTCCGCTCATAATATTAACTTTCGTTCCCAGAAAACACGATAAATGTTTCCTTGTCGAAAACAACCTACTAAGGTGAGAAACTGCCGTTTTCTCCGTTTCTTCCATAGAGCCACATGCATTACTTAATGTCTAATGATAGCTGACGGTGGTGCCGCTCAACCCCAGCAAAACAAGCCTTGATCCGCGATCCAGCCTACTACAAAAGAGATCAGAGGTCGTGGGCGACAGTTCGCAAAAAGACTCGTGCCGTTTCGTCCTGTGCACGCGCAGAGCTGCAGCGACGTTGACGCATGTTCAGAAAGGCTGAAGTTCCCTCGAGGCATTGCGGCAGCGGCGGCGTAGCCAAACTGGCTGGTGAGTTACTGGGTACCGAACGGCGAGAACGATTATGTGTCGAGTAATTGAAGCAGGGGAGGCCACGATATCGCGTGGGGACGTCAGAATGCCGAGATCTGGTTGGAACGATAAGTGAGTACACCCAAAGCTAGCTGTCTTTGTGTCAACTCGTACTTCAAACGCGTTCGATTACCAAACGCCGGCGCCCGGCGTTCCGCCTTTGCGTTGTAGCCCGTTCGACGAATGCAGTGGAGTCAAAGGCAGCTAACTTTACGCCTACCCACTAATCATTAGAACCTGAACTCGGCGTTCTGACCTCACCGCGCGCTCTCATATCCTCCTCTTCCTTAGTATCTTGGCGCATTGCGCCGGCTCAACACTAAGCATACAAATGGCGGCGCCCTCGAGAAAATCGGAGGATGGAGGAGTGCCGATACTTATTAGCGTAGCGTGGCTCTTGTGCTTCCAAAGCTCTTAGAATCCATTGCCCGGATTGTCAATGCTTACAGCACCTGCTTTGCGCCGGTATTCCTAAAAAAAATAGTAATATTCCCCACAGCCGCCGAGGTATTGATCCATGTATCGAGCATAAACTGACTGGTGACGCAGTGCTCTCCCGCGTTCGACTGTCACGCCCCGGCACCATTTTGAACCGCCAGAGAGGTTTCTGATGAAAACAAAATATTAGACCGCACTTATTCTCACAATTTCCTAGCGAACACTCGTTTTTGTTTGCCCCACTGGGCAATACAATCTTCGCACAACTCTACTCCAAAAACTTGGAGGACGCTAAAGCTTCGCATTTAAGGCTGCGGTCCCACGGCAGCCATCTTGAACAAGGCGTTAGTTCAACCAATAGATGGCGACACGCACCCGTGGGGTGGCCGAAACATTGGCCACCATAACATTGGTTCACGGTGGGATGGCTCGAGCACCATCACGTTCCCCTCGTGGCCTTGCTCGCGCCGCTGCCAGCTGTGCTCAGCTCGCTCCAGTAGCGTGGCCCAGCAAACGCATGTATGCGAGAATGTCAGGCTGGGTATAAATTGTTCTCTGATATAGGGAGATGCGGTTCGGCGGTTGTCACGGGCTTTCGCAATAAATCTTACCAAGAAGGAATCAATAGACCTATTGCTGTCTTACCCAAGCATCAAGGAGAATGCAGGGATTGGTGTTCCACGCGCCGCACGTGCTGGCCTCAGCAGTAGTAACTTTTCCAAAGCAAAGACCTAAAACAAATGGCATCTTGCACGCGCGTTCGTCAATGCTTTCTTTTGGTTATTTACTTCGAATCTTTTATACAGGAAAGGCGTGCGCGTGTGGCGCGTGGAACACCAATCCCTGCATTCTCCTTGATGCTTGGGTAAGACAGCAAATGGTCTATTGGATTGACGTGTCAATATTCTTTCAATGAAAACTTCTTCTGCAGGACTGCACGCTCAGTAGACTGAATCTTCCAAGACACCAGTGGAAGCGGACTTCAAGTAACCTGCTTCGTGATTTACGGTACTTACCTACCAATATAATGACGACCGAAAAGTGACATAACGAAATATTGTGTTTCACGGGATCCGGAAGATGTTGTAAAGGTTGTTACATTATAGTTCCCAGAAAACAAACGCCGTTTCAATATTTTCGGAAGTACCGACACATATAATGTTTTAAGTACAGCTTAGGAGGAGTATTATGAAAACCATCAGAATAAATAGGAAGACGATTATTTGCCATGAAGACGCTATGAATGAACGGCGTTTAGCGACGGCAAGTTATGAGCGTTTGGGAATTTATAAGTTCACGTGATTGATAACTATAGACATGCGGACAATGACGACCTGTTTTGTCGGGAGATGGAGTTGCGATGATGACCTGATATCGGACGACTCGTGGCAGACGAACAAGCAGGTTTCTTCTCAGCGAATGGTAAGCGTCCAGTGTCAAGCACAGCACGTGGCTACCGACGTTGTCGACGTTTCGAACACTTACCGCTTTCGACAAAAGCGCTGGCACTTGGGCTAACTTTGTGGAAAGACTCGAAGGCTTCCTCGAGTCCTGCGCCATCATGAACTGTAACTGAAAACGCTCCACTATTCAGTCGGTGGGTGGCGAAACGTATCCGCATCTGCGGAGTCATGGTCGATGCGTACTCTAAGTGGTTTGAAGTTTATACGATGCCTGCCACGACGTACAAACGCGTCATTGACGTTCTACGCTCTCTTCTCCCTACTTTTGCCCTACCGAAAATACTTTTCTCTGATAACGCGCCAAATCTTGCTTCAAATAAAATAAACAAGTTTTTGAACCCCCCCCCCCCAAAAAAAAAAGGGCATCAGGCATTACATTAGTGCACCATACCATCCTGCAACTAACGGGCAAGCAGAACAGATGGTGTGCGAAACAAAGACAGCCCTCTTGAAGCTTACGGAAGAAGCAGTTCAGTGAAGAATCGCCAGGTTCTTGTTGCAGCAGCACGCGACGGTCTCATCTTACACGGTAAAAACACCCGCCGAAGCAATGTTCGGCAGACGAAGAGCCACACCCCTCGATCTCATATGATACAATGGCCATGAATGAAGATCGAGAGATTCCCAGATCGGGAGTAATGGCAGATTATTCGGTCGGACAACTCGTCTATACGTGAGGAATTCAGCGGAAGTCGGGCCTTCCATGTAAAACTTGAGTAGAAAAGGCTCTATGTTGGTTGACAAGAAGGTGTCATCACTCTGAAGACGTTGGATATCAATGTCCTTGAGTGTGAATATAACGAAATCACAAAACTCTCTTTGTGTATTGTGTAACTGCCCTTGTATTTGGTAGTAGAGGCTATGGTGGTGATTAGGACCTTTCACACCAGCCTCCTTTTTCTTATTTTTCGCCTCATACTCCTTTGCGGTTTCAGTAGGCTAGCTCAAGAATATTTTGGAACGGGGACACATTACGTCAATGAGGCCATTTGTTCCAAGTAGTCAATCAGCGAATGCTGCTAGAAATCCGTCCTTCATATTAACGAATAAGCCGCACTTCTGCACATTGCAGTTTTCCTGTTCCACGTACAGTTGTAAAGCAGCATCCTCATTGATTCTACCATATTCTGTTGCGGGTGAAGAAAGGTCTTTGGGTACACGATACTTCAAACAAGTCTGGCACTGTACGTTGTGGTTCGACACCCACTAATATCGTCATCCTTATCGAACCTCATAATTTAATCATTACCTCGTCACCTCATATTGCTCTTCATCAACAGTAAGTACAATAGGCTACCGCCATATTACAATCCGAGAATTGAAAAATTCAGTCGTTCAATCCTGCAATATGTTTCTTATTTGTATAATGTTATTACGTTACATTACCTCGAGACGATCGACGTCCATCGTCGATCTTCAAATACTCATATAAGGGGGGGGGGGGCGATCGGTGGCCGAGTGCATGTCTAGCGTAAAGCCCCTTGATAAAGGCGTTTTTACAAGTACCGCCAACCATTGTTGTGGAAACGCGCGAGACACGTGCCACGGGCGGGTGCTTCGCCGCCATTCGCTTCCAAGGGCAGCTCATTTCAGTACTGCGCCGCCATTTGCTTCCAAGGGCCGCTCGAGACACGGGCCTCGTGCACTCGCGCATTTTACGCTACTTGCAAGACAAACGCAAAACACATCAAGGGGCTTTAGTCTAGCGCACACCAGCTCGGAGCACGTGGAGCGAAAGCTCGCGCTGCAGAACCCACCCCGCCCCTGCCCGTTTCGATGTGGAAGAGCATCATACCGGCGCGCGGTCGTGTATCCCTACTGCGTGGTGCACGTTGAAGACTCCAGGTTTGCGGTTGTACCGCACTGGCTAAGTTGCTCCTCTACACCTGAGACACCAGACGCCCACCAAGGCAGACTAACTTCCGGCTGTATAAACATACACACAACAATTTGCAATTAGACGCACATTCACAAAGAACACAGCGTGCCGCCTCTTTTCTTTGGACCGTCTTTTTTTAACCAGCGCAAGCTAGCGCGTTCTTTCTTTTGAGACGGTTAGAACTAACGTTGATTAGAACAGTCGCACATAAAACCCGCGTTTCTCCTACCCGGCCGCTTCCTCCTCTTATTATGTGTAGGTGGTTAAAACTAAATAAGCTATAATAATGGTGTACTATTCATATTTAGTTTCAGTTTCAGTCAGGGGAAAGGAGGTTCGCGGGAAATAGGGCCAATAAATGAGCTGCGCTTAGAGTATCGGCACTCTCTTCTCCGACAGTGTTGTGGGCGCCGCCATTTTGGTGCTTGTGCAGAGCAGGCGCAACTGCCGATCGTCATGATTCAAAATTGCGACTTCCTCAGCATTAGATTCGGTGTTAGGAAGCTCATGTAATACTGCTTTGCTTTGTCGCAAACTGTTTAAAGTGGAGGACGGAAAAGCGTTTCTTTTGATTTCAGATACAGCTTCAAATAACTGGCAACCATGATTTTAAGCCACAATATGGCCAAGTGTCGCTACTCTGAAGCGTAGCTTGTTTAATGACACTATTGATGCCTTTGTTCAAGAAGCTTGTAATACCTGGAGGGGCCATGACTTTGGCCCCGTGAATTCCACAAGCCACTACCTTTTGACACCTGCCTCTTCCTCATTGTTCCCGCTAGTGCCAGTAAATTAGCTACGCTTCAGAGTAACGACACTTGGCCATATTGTGGCTTAAAATCATGGTTGCCAGTTATCTGAAGCTTTATCTAAAATCACAGGAGACGCTTTTCCGTCCTCCACGAATGTTTAAACAACCCGCAACAGCAGCATAGCAATATTGTATCAGCTTCCTAGCACCGCATCTAATGCAGAGGAAGTCGCACTTTTGGATCATGACGATCGGCAGTTGTGTTTGCTCTGCACAAGACCCAAAATGGCGCCGCCCAAAACAATTTTGGGGAACGGAGTGCCGATACTTTAAGCGCAGCTCATTTAGTGACTCTAGGCATGAAGTGAACTCGGGTGTATTCTTTCCCTCTTCGTCTTTATCGTTTATTGATATCAATTATATCGAATAATGAACACTTTATATCACGCTACGCTTGTTTAGTTATTTGTCTTAGATTTATTAACCTGACCCAGTACTTAAACCGTTCATTTATCGAAAGTAAATCTTCAAATATATTTTCTAAATGTGAAGGTAAAACGACACGGAGATTGATGATGATACAGACGCCAACGCCGCCCTCGAAAATTTTTTGAACTTAGAAATCAGCAGTTTTGTCTGCCATCCGCCAGGTAGCGCAACGAAACACCCAAACAGTTTTAATTGTTTTTAAAATTAGCTAAGCTCTACAACTATCAAGAAACCAAAGCAAGATGATTGGGAGAATCTAATACATCGGAATGTATATCTATTCCATACAATAAATGTTATTAGATGCCAATAAATCTGTTTGATGTCCAAAAAAGATGTGCGTCAAAAACAGGTAAGTTTGAAGGGCTCCCGGAGCGTTATGACTTTGAAAATAAAAAAAGCCACCGTCCACCTCTTAGGCAACTATTGTAGTTCTAAATATTATAAAAGATTTTACCATAGTTTAATTATTTACTCAGCGGCATTTGAACTACAATGACTTGAAGCACAAAAAAGTGCTACGTTTGATGTAGAATATCTAAACAAAAAAATGTTACACAGCATTAATTTTTTTCTGCATATCACCAATTATAAGCACTACATCTGTAGCTAATTTCATTGCCCTAGCGCTTGTCATTAAAAACATATTTGTGCTGAAAAATGTCGATTTTAGGGCAATATTTGGAGAGCTGAAAAAAACAAACTAGTGCAAATACCAAAAAAGTATACCGTTACATTCTGCTCCGACATCATCTTAACAAAACTGCTCTATTGGAACCGTGTTATCTTTAATAGAATCGTTCATAAAACATGAACCAGCGGAGTAAGTGATGGTCCGCGCCATCATATTCGCAACGCTACAAATGCGCATGAACAGTATAACCCAATACATACATAATATCAAATGAAAGAGGATTGCATTGCCTTTCGAATGACATCAATCCCACAAAACAGTATTTAAAAGGAGATGAGTAATGACCTACCAAAAAGTACCTAAACTGCCACATTCAGTGGGACCGTGGCCTTAAAGGGAAACGCCGGTCAACTCCGGAAATTCTGGGATTACGTGTGATTATCGTGTCAAAAGTACTAATAAGCGGTTTTATGTAATTCGTTTTTTTAAGCTTAGATAGTTTTTTGCAAATTTTGTTTAAACGAAAATTACAAAGCGAAACCGAAACCTTGCCCGCGGCAGGCAACATTGGTTTTTATCGTCAACTACTGGACATCATGTGGTACGGGGACGTCGGCGTCATCAACGGAAGCGACGGACGGCGGGAAGCCGTTGTTCACCCGGCACAGTCACGCACTTGCAGTAGCTGCGTTCGATTACTTACACCTCCTGCACCAGTGCAGAAAAGTGTAAAGCAGTCTACTTCCGGTATGTGTGCTGAGATAGGACCGGAAATACACCGTCCTAAACTTTTCTGCACCGGTGCAGGAGGTGGAAGTAAATCGAACGGGGCTACACTCCGTTTCACCTTATGTTGTACCGCAGACAAGGCTAGAAGCGCGAGCTCATAGCGTTGGGAGGTACTCTTAACGCACGAGAGCTTGTGTCGCCGAGATGTGCCCTAGGAGCAAGGAGCTCGCGCTGGTAGCCTTTCCTGCGGTACGTCATTAGGTGAAACAGAGTATAGTGTCGCGTGTCATGTGCTCTGCTCCTTCCTCGCCCCATAATATCTTGTTTCTGTCTCTGCCCTCCCAATCTTCACCTCCAAAAAGTAAGAAACAAGCAAATACAATTATTCCAGCTGTTGTTGGCTGTGCACCCACACAGCTGCATTGACTGCGCTGCTCCGCGCCGCGCGTAGCTCGCTAGATTGGGCG
Organism: Ixodes ricinus; assembly: GCA_037355805.1. NCBI lineage: Eukaryota > Metazoa > Arthropoda > Arachnida > Ixodida > Ixodidae > Ixodes > Ixodes ricinus. The sequence goes on along the minus strand of JAZHYW010024370.1, from coordinate 53,534 downwards.
GATTTTGTTGACCTTGGATACGCTTCGACTTTGTTGGCCGGTTTGGTGAACTTTTAATCGGAATGGCGTCTACGTGGAGGCATTTCAGATAATACAACGTATAGGACTGCGTTGTTTTCTCAACATCGAAATTTGACCGGAGGTGCCCTTTAGAGTGGAACGCGATAGCGTTATCTGGCCTCTTTCGCATCGCCTTCTCAATCGTTCGTCATGCCAGCGTGCCTCAGTCAGTAGCGTGTCTGGCTCGTAACCGACGGGTCGTGGTTTCAAATCCCACCTAAACTTCTTCAATTCTTTTTTTTAGATGTTTACTTTATAAAGTGAAATCATCTTAGACATGCGGTGACCTTTCATTCGCATTACACTTCACGTTTTTAATCACTTCTATTCCACGCGCGACGTCACGTTTCACGTAAGAGCGTTGAGGAACGTTTCAAATTTCCGTGCGAGGTCATGTGGCTGTGACGTCATTACCCTATCGCCCAATCAGGATTTTGCCGTCCCATCGACCCTGACGCCGCGGCTTTCCTGCGACACGAGCTCCTTAACGGTATCGCGTTAATAGACGCTTCGCAGCAGCTGTGCATGGGAGCCGCCATTAATAACCTTCAATTTTAATGCGATAGCATTCTTCAGCTACTTCACCCGGTTTTCGCGATGCGGTACGTGGCCTCGAATGCACCGTGCGTATGCGGAGGCGCAGCGCAGCAGCGCGGCGCCTCCACATACGCAGGACGTCGGCATATGCACGACGTCCGCATACCCAGGTGCCGCGCGTATACGGATGTCGTCCCTACAGGTTGTCCTAGAGGTCGTCTGAGAGGCCATCCTAGACGTCGTCTTTGACGTAGTCCTCGACGTTGTCCTAGACGTCGTCTTAGAGATTGACATAGAGGTTGTCCTAGGGGTCGTTCTAGACGCCGTCTTTGACGTCGTCCTCCATGGCGTTGTTCGTGATTTAGGTAGTCAATTTTATGTAAGAATAAAGGTCTCGCCTGTTTTCCCATAGTACTCAGTAATTCAAGCCCGCTCTTGCTTTCAAAGTAGTTACGCTAGATGAATGTGAATGGTCTTTATGAATAAAACACGCTGCTTTGTTTTGTACACACTCTCACTTCTGAGTTATACCCAGGGGCGGATGCAGGAATTTTCTGAGGGGAGGGTCAGGTGTTGGTCAGCGTACCATATGTTTATGAACCCCCTCCCCCTCTCCTTCGTTCTACGCCCTAAATTTTACACATGCAGAAATCAAGGGGGGGGGGGGAGTCAGGACATCCGGACCCCCTTCTAAATCCGCCCCTGGTTATACCATCATCGATCAACTCGCACCGGAATTGCCCTGAAATCAGGACAGTGCACAGCGCTCCTCGGTCGTGCAGCGCGAAGTCAGTGCAACATCGGGGGCGAACTGCGCCGCGTTGGTGCACCGCGGCGACCGTCACCATGCGTCACCTCGCGTTTTGTTCTTTTTTTCTTGCGTACGTCCGCGCGCGGCGACCGTCTGCTGTCAATTTCTCCTGGATTTCTTACTCGCAGATTTAGCGGTCACACACAAACGAACATGGTGGACGTGATTGTCCATGGGGTCACCAAGCGGTTGACAATTTCACAGGTATATTTTGTCCATCATTGTTGGTTCAAAGAGTACCACCATATAATAACCGTACCTAGGTGTCATCGAAAAGCCTCACAACGCTTTCCACGAAGTTCACACACTTCGGGCGCTTTATGCCAATGCAGCAATCACCGGTAATCGCGGCGATGGTGAGAAGCACGTCATCTTCGATGTCAGAAGCGCAGAGGAACTCATCGAGTGCCGCTGCGAGGCGTGCTCGTTTTCGCAAGGTCGCCATCTCGATAGACTGCGAGTCTGCTATTCCCGCCATCTACTCGATTCCCGCTCCTGGCCGCAATGCCTGACGGGACTGCACCCCGGCGCAACGTTCATTATCTTGGTGAGCGTTGGGGCAACGAAAAGCCGCATCGGGAGCGTGCGCTCCGTTGATCGAGGACGTCCAGTGCACACCGGTGCATTTGATCGAAGACCCATGGGTACCCCTCGGTTTCCCCGAGGCGCACCGGTGCGGGTCATCGAGGATACCTATAGATTCGTTTGCCGCGGTTCCAAATCACGCTGTCGTATCCAAGTTTAGAACGAACGAAAGATGTGTATGCGAAAATATCAAACTCTGGAAGAGCCAGGTATAAATACGTTTTTATGTACCCTAGCTATTGGTTTACCCTTTACACGATGAAGTCAATGTGCTCCTTCCAATCAAGCTTCTCTGTTAAGATAACACCAAGACACTTGCACTTTTTTACCCTCTCAGGATTTTACTTGGCGAATAGGTAATCAAAACGGATGTTTACCGTCTTGGCTGTGAACGTCACGACTTCGCTCTTCGATGCGTTAACACGTATTTGCCAATTCATACACCAAGCCTGATAGAATCAAGATCACGCTGCGGTTGCGAAGCGTCGTCTGAGTTCCGTATTTGTCCATATATAACGCAATCGTCAGCAAACATTCGAATTTTCGAGGTTATATTGGCCGGAAGGTCGTTGATATAAACAAGGTAAAGGAGTGGTCCAAGAACCGACCCCTGCGGTACTCCGGATGTTACATTTGTACTTGTATATTTTGCCCATCACTGTTGGTTGGAGGAAGAGTACCACCAGATATAATATTCGTACCTAGGTGTCATCGAAAAGCCTCACAAGGCTTTGGAGTTTTCTTGTTAATGGTTACTGATTGCGTTCGGTGCGAGAAAAAACTCAGGATCCAATTGGTGTCCGCAGTGTGAAGGTTCAAACAGCTTAAATTTTTTATTAACCGCTGGTGAGGAACTCTGTCAAAAACTTTGGAGACATCTATAAACACAGCATCAGTTTGGATCCGGGAATGAATAGTTTCCTGAATGTCATTAACCAATTAAAAAAATCGCGTTTCACGTGACTTTTGTTTAGGAAAGCCGCGTTCATTACAGAAGGGTAAGTCGATAACCGAGAGCTGACTCGTAATGATACTGTACAAATACTGGGTGAAACAGGAGACGGCAGGCTCTTTAAATCGACCGGAAAATTCGGTTTCTTAACCTATCGCGCTACGACTTTGTGCAGCGTTGCCCACAGATGGTGCATTTTTTTGCTAAAATTTGCAAAGAGCGAACTTACCTGAGGAAAAAGTAAAGAGAGAAAAGGCTTAGCTCCTATGGAAACGCAGCGACGCCACCGGTCTGCAAACAACACGGCGCCGTTTCGCACGGGAGACAAGAGATGCCGCCGCAACGAACGCCGCCAACGAACGAGCATACGGCGCCGAGAGCCGGCGCTTTAGCAGACGATCGCTTTAGACTCAAAAGCGGCTCGCGTTCCGCAGGCGGCGACAGTCGCAGAAACAAAAACAGGCGCGGTAACAACAAGGAACTGCAGTTCCTTGTCTGCTAAACACGCCGGCTCTCGGCGTCGTCTGCTCGTTCGTTGGCGGCAGTTGGCGTCACCTGGGCGTCGCGACCGCTTGCGCCATCTCTTGTCTCCCGTGCGAAACGGCGCCGTGTTGTTTGCAGACCGGTGGCGTTGCTGCGTTTCCATAGGAGCTAAGCCTTTTTCTTTCTTTACTTTTTCCTCAGGTAAATTCGCGCTTTGCAAATTTTACAAAAAAAAATGCATCATCCGCGGGCAACGCTGCACAAAGTCGTAGCGCGATAGGTTAAGAAACCGAATTTTCCGGTCGATTTGAAGAGCCTGCCGTCTCCTTGTTTCACCCAGTATATGTTCAAACGTCTTACAGGAAATACTAGTCATTGATATAGGACGGTAGTTATTAGGTAAATATTTCTCACCTGACTTAAATACTGGCAGCATTCTTGCATGTTTCCAACCTTTCAGGAATGACTCCTAAGTCAATACTCTGTTTTACAACAAGCTCAGGAGGCTACTAGAGTACGGGGCAGTTAACTTAAGCAATTCGGCTATGATATTGTCACTACTTGGGGAAGAGTAAAGAGGAAGATTGTCGATAAGTTTATTGATCCCAGACGAAGTAATGCCTACATTGTCGAGAAAAGGAATGTTGAGATTAGAGTCGCATGCTGGTAGTGGCAAAAGTTTACTGGTGAATACTTTGTTAAAGAACGTGTTCAAAGCGTAAGCAGATTCGGAATCTGACATGGGATTCCCCTGGTCGTCAGAAGCCGGTTAGGGGTCCCTGTCTTCTACTGATGCCCAATAGTACTGAAACCTTTTCTTGGATTTGATTTCAACATGACTTTATGCCTCACTCCCAAAAAGTCTTCTCTTGCTCCTTTCACTTGCATTTTATAAAACTGCGCATGATTATAGTAACGGTTCTATAAGTCCGCATCTTTATATTTTTTTTTGCTTTGGCAAAGTTAAGTGTTTTTTCTTTTCTAATTGATGAGGCTTTTAGATTTCTCGAAAAACCACGGTTTTTGTACGTTCAAAAGAATCCTGATTTTAGAAATATGCAGATTTTGTAGTTTCAGCAAGGTTTCCTTCATTAGGGTCCAGTTTGCCTGAATAGATCGGCGCCTATAGTCCCTTCCAAACTTCCCAATTAGTAAAGCCTCTAGGCCAGCAGAGAAGTCGGCCGTGTTTGCTTTCGGACACTCATAGATCACTTTTACGTCCTTAAGTTTATCATTTACTGCAATGTATACTATTACGAAAACCACTTTGTGGTCACTAAGCGCTTCGAGCAAGCAAACCGATATTACCTTTTCAGGTGTGGCCCGAAGTCAGAAATAGTTGACACTGTTAAACACTTCTAGAGCCAGCTTTTTTTCGTATGCAGCCCAGTCAATACCTGGAAAATTAAAATCGCCTCCAAGAAAAACTGGACACTTAGGGAATTGTAGAGGGACATAATCAATGAGTTTACTCATTTCATCGCTAAACAAGACAGGTTCATCCGGTGGTCTGTAATATGCACCGATTATTACATAGGAAAACGAAGACTTCACGCGAACAAACACAATTTCCATATTTGTATCAAACAAAGTTGGAGTAGTAGATAAACAGCTTATGATAGCAACAAAGACTCCAGGCCGGCCGCCTCTTCATTTGCTCCTGTAAGTTTGTACAGATTGTGTATTCTTTATGATTAAAAAGGCAGTATTGTCTTCGTCACTTGAAAGCCAGGTTTCCGTCCCGAGAATGGCATGAGGTTTGCATACCGCAATTAACTTGTTAAAATCCTCTTGTTGCGAAAGAATACTTCTAAAGTTAACAGCAAGAACAAACGCATCCATATCACTGCCAGGCCTCCCACACAGTCACTCCTGCCCTGTACTCGCACTCTCCGCAGAAGGTTGATACGGTGCCTGCCCTGTGCTGGTACTTGTCACGGAAGCTTGATGCAGTTCGATAACTCTGTTAGATGCATGGTCGTAATAATATGCCTGGTCATCATTAAGATGTTTGTCAAAACTAAGGCGCACACGGGTTTTAGCTGTGCGGAACGGTTTCCCGTATTCTCGAAGTTTTCTTCTAGCATCTCTTGCTCGAGCAGAAAAGTCTCTTCCTATCCACACCTTCGTGGTCTCAATCTCCAGGTCTTTCAATCAATGTGCACGATTCAGTACTTCCTGTTTTTGCTTGAAGTTCTGAAGCATAACGACAATCATCCAAGAGTTTTCGCCACGCTTTCAGCCCACACGGTGAGCTTGTTCGATTTCTCCGGCGGGAATTTTCAGGTGGGTTCGAATGAAGTCGGTCACAATCTGTTCGGTCTGACTCCAAGTCTTCTCATGAACCTCGGGGATGCCCTTGAAAATTCGATTACGTCTTCGTAAGCGATTGTCAGGTGTATCAACCTGTTCCGCAACGTAACGCGTATCCTGACAAGTTGCAGACAATCCACGCAGGTTGGTTTCCAGCGAAGACACGTCGTCTTTCATTGCGATTGTGTCCTAATGGCTACGCCTTATTTCTTCAAACCTTCATTTGGAGACGGGATACTCTTGCAGTTAAAGCCGTTACCCCGTTAGGTATTGATTGAAGCTTATCCGAACTTTCTTTCTGGTAAGACTCCGGTGTTTTTCAGGAGCCTGTCACACGAAAGCCAGTCTGCAGACACTCCCTGAGGCTTGTTTCTTCCTTGCATGACGGTCTTGCCACATACCGATCATACGAAAAACTTTCCGCAGAAATGTTCGAAGCATATGCACGTACAAAGCAAACCTGCTCCGAACACGGCTCAGGTGTGTCCGCCGACAGTTCTGTCATTACGTCCGCAGCAAACACCACGTCATTAGGGAGCTTCCGTAGATCGTTTTCGCCGTCCCGCAACGCTCTCCGCAACCCGCAACGATGCACGGAACTCTACAGTCAATAGGGAGTTTTCGTAGATCGTTTCCGCTGTCCCGCAACGCTCTCCGCAACCAGCTACGCTAGCCAAAACTCTACGGTCAAGGCCATCGGCGCGCCGGCATAGTAGCGGCTGCTTCGTTGCGGAGGGTTTAGCGGAGGGGAAACGCGGTCTACGAAAACTCTCTAGTAAATACCGTTGGCACGCAGGCGCAGTAGCAGCTTCTTCGTTGCGGAGGGCTTAGCGGAGGGGGAAACGCGGTCTACGGTAACTCCCTATATGTACGACGTATGAGCGGCGTGACAGCGGAGGAAGAAATATTTGTGAAAGTGGCAAAAAGCGGTTTTACACGAAGGTCTGCAGCGCGCACGTCCTGGCACGTGACATCACAGTGTCACGTTACTTCATGGCCGTGTCACGTGACGCCACGTCACGGAAATGCGTTTTTGCCACGTTTAGAATAAAAACGTCGTCCCCTAGAATGAAGAGGAACACGCACGTGTGCAGTGCGATTGTGTGTAGGCTATGTGCGGCAGAGCGCATAGCTCCTCGGCTGTCGCCAAAGTTTATTAGTAAAACACGGAAAAAAACAAAATTATTATACATTTCTTAAAAAAAAGGCTAACATATGTGACGACAAACTGGCATTATTATCGTTAAACATCCGGAAACGAGAACCATGTTAATGAGCTGCCTGAGCAGTCGCAGCACTGCAATTTTCTCGGGGAAAAAAAGACTTCCCATGTGAAACAGCCCTCGATAGACAGATTATTTATCTATACGGCGGCAAGAATGCGGTTCTTGAGAGCGTCCAGTGAAAGCCCCAATGCCGACGATAACTGAAAGCAGATAGCGGGAACTCGGTGATAGAGGAACATGGAATAGCAAGGACGGCAGTGCAAACAACTTGACCGCCGGTGGGCGGATTCTTGATAAGTCGAGGAGCACAGAAGCGCTCGAGAGAATTCGTGAGCTAATACTACGTCCAGGTTAGCCCCCATGAAAACAAACAACTGAGACTGACAGTTTAAGCAATCTAGGGCGTTGCGAGTTCCAAGCTTCATATTGTCACGAATGAAGGCGACGAGAGGATGAACAGTGAATGGAAAATAAAGGTTTAATCGGCGAACTTGTGCCAAAAAAAGTAAAGAACGAGCGTCGAGACAGCAGAAAAGCGAGCGGCGATTTGGCTGCGTGACAGGAAGCGCGAGCGAGACTGAGTAGACAAGGTCGCGGGCCGCTCCTTATCTAATGTACGTCAGCATCGCGAAAATTCAACCGAGAAGGTTCGTGCATTGAGCGTTCGGGTTCGGGGTTAGAAAGAACTGGCACTTTCGAGAACAAGAATCTTGGGCGAAATGATAAAAAAATTGCGGTGGCTTAGCTCGGCTATGCCAGGATATACGTAGCGTGAGCTTATGCCAACGTTACTAGAACCACTCAGTTGGGAAACTGCCATAGAGACTGCTCTGAAAAAGTGGCACCGATCCGTCCACGAGAACCGAGCTAATGGCGATCCCAACGCCGCCACTTCTCCCGCAGCGGCCAGTGCAGGAACTGCACGTGACTTCCATTCTCGTTGTAATCGGCCATTTTGGGGCCAGAACAGATAATGTGGAAGGGGCTTCGGGGTACTGCCCCCGACTCCCAAGCGGACGCGCCGCCGTTACTACCGTGATTAATATGCGCCTAACTCAGGACGCGCTACCTGAAATTCCCGCTGAGGCACGGTTGTATAAAAACAATATGAATTATACTTCAAAACCTTGCGAGCTAAAGATTTTAGAAAACAACACGCGCCCCCATTTTGTACAAAACTCCAATAAAAGTTACTACAAAAAGAGTTTTTCCCTTAGTTTTTACGCAACAACCTGCTTGCTAAAAGCTCAAGGCGACCACAGTTAAGACAAATGATACAGAGTGGCGCTGTTGTCGCATTTAGCTCGGTCTCGGTGGACGCCAGCGGCCCAGGTTTCAACTGCGAGTTTCCCAACTGAGAGTTCTAGTAACGTTGGCTTATGCGCACAAAATGAGAAGCGCTATCAAGCGGCTCCGGTGCAGCGTCATACTTGGCTGCTGCGCAACGGAGGCGGACAGCTGGGCACGCGGCGGCGCCATGCAGTGGGTCTGCCGCGGCTATGACGTCACTCCTCTGGAATGTGCAGACCGGCGAGGCGCGTGCGGTGGCGCCAGCTGTGCGCCGTGTGACGTCACTGCTCCTCGCGCATGCGCAGACCGGCGAGGCACGCGCGGCGGTGGCGTCTCCGGCGCGCCACCTGTGCGCCGTGTGACGTCACTGCTCCTCGCGCTTGCGCAGCACAGAGCACGGCTCATTATGCGAGCCACGCGAAACTGCTCAACCTCGGCCAGTGTAGCTCACGCTACAAAAGTTACGCCCCGAGTAAGAATAAACGCGAACCTTCTGGAATACCATGAACGGGTGCTGCTTGCTCGGCCCTGCGCGCGGCAATTTGATCGCTCCGCAACCGTTCAGATTCCGCCATTAGCCGGTAAGAGCAACGAAGAACGAATCACCAAACAAAAACTAAGAACAGCCAGGCATTAACTTATCAGTCGCTACAATTATTTACGATGGTGTTTGCGATGCTTTAGTGCCTTTTCTCTTGTCATAATCATGTCACCGTGTTTATCACAAGGGGGATAAAGTTTGATGTTTATGCAGAGCATTAAACCCCTTTGTTAAATTCCGCAGACACTAATATACTCTTATACATTTAAACCTCCTAGTCTCAAAATAACAAATCAGTTCAAGTTCAAGTCCATTTTCCTCAAAGACAACCGTAGGATGTATCACATGAGGAGTGGAAAGAAGGGGGGGGGTGATAAAGAAACAGTTTTTTTGCATAAATGAGTTAGAGCAAAGAACAGGTTTGGGTGGGAATAGACTATTCGTTGAGCAATGCACAGGAAAGAATAAAACGAACAAAAGAAACTTAGTGCTTATAGCGGAATGAAAGAAAATTGGTATCAGTTACAATATTTTCAGTGAAATCATTCCAGTGAATGATACGCAATGACAGTAGGAAATATTTATGTCGATTAGTACATGATTACACTGATTCAATTTTAAGAATATGGTCACACCGTTGAGATATACAAGGCGGATGATAACAGCATTGAGGTTTTAATGAGGTTTAATTTTAAGTGCCCAAAAACAACCACAGCTGTCTTCTCTCTGGTGCACTTTATAATCATTAAAGAAAAACTTGTTACCATTGAAGAAAGAGTAAGTAAACAAGCGAGCTGGCTGATATTACACATATCTGGAAAAGAAAAAGCGGAGACGACGGATGTAGGGGGCAAACAAAAAACGTCTCAAACGCAGCTAATAAACTTTATTGACACAACTGTTTATACACCATCTCTCACATACACACGTCTTCAGGAATTTGCACACGTTTTTGTGCCTTCAACAGCCGGAAGAGACCTCCTCTCGTACAGAACAATGATACAGGCGACACTTCAAGACAAAACGACCAGCCCAAAACGCACCCTTATGCATCCGTTCACAGGTCGCACACTGCTACCTTGATATATATATATATATATATATATATATATATATATATATATATATATATATATATATATATAATAACAAAAAATTTCGGGTTGCTTTATCTTGTGTTTTCGACGATTGACTGATTCAATTTCCTACGGGACGCATCTTTCATTGTTTCCTCCAAGATTCTTTTTGCATAATCTTTTTCTTTGCTTAACACCACAATTTTCCCCCAATCAGGCATACATATATTGCATTTCTGGACAAGTTTAGCGATCCCAGAATTGGAGATATGTTCTTGACCGCCCTCATAAGTTCAAGTCTGTCATCTAGGCGCATGTTCGTCTGTCATACGTACGAAAACCCACAAGCCATTTGGGATATCATTCACTACTCCAACCTGGCGATCAACTGTATCTTTCCTATGCCATTTTTGACGACCCTGGGCTTCGCCCACAAACGGCATAAGCCTGTCCAACTTACCCCAACCCGGAACCTACCGGTCACCGCGAACAGGTTATACGAAAAATTATGAAAAAAAATGGAATGCTCACGACCCTGTCTGGTTTCTCCCTTTCTCTCTTCACCACTCCTCCGAATCTCTCCAAGCACTGAATTGCGATCCCCTCCACAATGCTACTCTTATACCCCGCCTCCTTTAGCGTACCAATTACCTCCTACCAGCTTCCTGTACCTTGTGCCAGCAAGACTTTATTAGAGCGTCGTCCAGCTAAGCCATCAGTACACGTCGTTTGACCAATTTCGAATGACAACTTATGTATGACAACAAGGGTTTTGCCTTCAGCTTGCCATATTCACAGCACAACCCGTCTAGCGTGTTCAACCTCAGATCCAAATACTGCTGCACACCTCCATCAGGCTCCTCACTGTTAAAGGTCAACTCCGGCGCAGCCTCTACTATGACCTCTCGTATATGTATCAGTCAGCCGTCGACAACGCAAGATGGAACGACCCAAAAGTTTCTGTTGTTGTAATACATATAGATACTTTTTTGAGCTTTTGGTGATGTGTTTGTGGTTTGCCTTATCAGGTGGCAGTGTGGGACCTGTGAACGAATACATGCTGGTGCGCTTTTGAGTGGTTGCTTTGTTTTGAAGTGTTGCCTGTACCATTTCCTTGTACGAGAGGAGGTCTCTTCCTCGGTCGAAGGTCACAAAGACCTGTTCAAATTCTGGAAGACGTGTGTGAGAGATTTTATATAAACGGTTGCGTCAACAAAGTTTGTTATCTGCGTTTGAGAGCGTTTTGTGTTTTTCCCCGCCTTCGTCTGTCGTGTCCGGTATTTTTTTTTCCAAATATGTTATTACCATAACATAATCATAAAATAAAACCAAAGTTATGAGTAAATTAGAAGTGTCTTCAATGATGGCGGTACAATGAAATAGATGTACAGAAATTGAGGTGAAGAGGAGCGGTGCTTGTATACAATATCTGAATCTGAGTTAAGTACAATATAAGTAACGAACGTCATACCATACTATCTGGAAGGATGGTCGTTGTTATTAAAATTTACTTTGCTAAGGATTAGTGGCGAGTCAATGACACTCGACTATGACAATGGGTGTTTAATATAATTGATCACGGGTTGCTTGTACATAAATTAGACCACTTGGGTTTCAGAGGCCCATTCAATGTCTTCCTGACTGATTACCTTTCAGGGCGCCAACTGCTAGTAAAGATTGGTGACGCTAAGAGTAAGGTAGTGACACTTACGTAAAGTGTTCCTCAGGGACCTATTTTAGGACCTCTCCTTTTGAGCGTCTAGGTTAATAAATTTGGAAATTTCTACTTTTTTTCACGGGTATTTTTGTACGCAGAAGGTATCGCTTTGGCTTTATCTTGAAATGACGAATTCGGAGTTACATCATTCTTTTTTCAAACTAACATATTCCAGCTAATGGCGTGGTTCACTAGCAACGAAATTTGTGTAGACGTCGATAAAACAAAGCTAACGTGCTTTCATAACTCCGTGCACAATTATAAACTTTTCGGCGCCCTTAGTCATTCACTTATTCACTTCTAAAAACTGCAAATGTGCACCACTAGAATACCTGTCATCTACAATGTATCTGAGCGTGCTTTTCGATGAACATCTGTCATGGGGAGCGCATGTGGACTACCTGGCGAGACGCAGTGGCAGATCCAAGGGGGGGGGGGGGACGGGGGTCGGCCCCCTCCCCTAGACCGAAGTCGACCCCCCTCCCCCTCCCCCTTTTCGGAGGGCATGGGTGGACCCGCTTTGCACAAGAAAGAATGGGAAAATAGTATCCTGAAAAATTTTCCGCCCCCCCCCCCCCCCCCCCCAAAATGGAATTCTGGATCCGCCCCTGGCGAGACGCCTATGAACGGTATCTGCTTATATATACTGCCTTCGTTTTCTGACCGATGCGCGTACGAGATAGTAAGACATGTAGGCACTGGGGGAGTCCACAGGTGATCCGCGAATATCCAGGGCTCTACTAATTCACAGCCTGGGGATGCATTCATGCTCAAGAATGCATTTAACCATTATTTTTCATTCCTTGTTTCTTTTTATTTTGCAATGTCGAGACTCATGACCGCTTTAAATATAGGTAAAGAAACTGGCGATCGCTTTCAAACGCTCGGCGATAGTTCACCAAAACCCATAGCGGTCAGAGTTTGCCAAACAAAGCATGAATATAGTTACAATTAGCTATAAACATTTTGCACCTTCTCTCGTAGTCTCTATGCCAAATAACTTGGATTGCACGTGTCGTCGATAGTTAAAAAAGAAATAAAAGCCACACCAGGATTAAAGTTTCAGTAATGACAGCTGGGTTTATTGTGAAATGAATATCCACTTAAACGACCTGTTTCCTCAACTATAAAATTTTTTTTTATCTATTGTGAGTTCACAATTTCACTGAGAGCTTTCACTCTGCTTCAAAGAAAAATACAATGAAAATGCGCATTTCGTTTGAGAACATGCAATTAAACTTCCGCCGCTCCAGAGGGAATGAGGTTCCACTGGAGGTTAACACAGCGTATATACCGAGTTGTTAAAAAAAATGTGCAGCTGAAGTGCCGAAAAATATAGAGACAAGCTGTTTGAACTGTATACTGTATTTTTTCAGCAATAGCCGTCCCCATGATGAAGAGGGTAAGCGCGCCTACTTCCTTGCGTGGCACGATGAATAGCGGATCACTTCGATCTGTAAGCCTACACTCTAAAAAAGGCCCGTGCGGCCACTTTCCCGCACAACACTGGAGAGTTAATCACCGCAGCTGACGGCGCACCGAATGACGATGCCGAAACATGTGTTTAGACCAAAAACGCAGTCTGGAGTTGGACATTGGCAGTGAAGCGACGTTTTACATGGCTAGGTCACAACTCAGGCTTGGTTCACACTACAGCTAATCCGCTGTCGCCGAAGCGGAATCGGCCGCGGCAATGCACAGTGGACGCTACGCCCGGCGACCGAATTCTGCAGATTCGCCCGCCGATTCGCAAGTGTGAACCAGGCCTAAGACTGCGTTTTTGGTCTGAATATATGTTTCGGCATCGTCATTCGGTGAGCTGCCTCCGTCAGCTGCGGTGATTGGCTCTCCGATTGTTTTGCGGAAAAGTAGACGCACGGGCTTTTTTAGCACTGTAGCTCAAAGGGAAGCCAAAAAACGTTTATCACAGTATAACGCCAACCCTGGGTTATGATCAGGTAAAGGCCCGCTCAAACATTTTCATTTGCTTACTCTCGAGTTCTTGGCCTCCGAACTCATCAAACACAAAGTTGGGACCAAAGGTGACGGAGCGCACCGATTGGCCTATCACGACGATGACTTCGCGCTTTTTCGCCGACGTCCAATCGGCGCGCTCTGCAAAATTTCTGCTCCTACTTTGTGTTTGACGAGTTTAGGGCCCCTTGTAATTCTTTAGACGAGAAAGCACACTCAGAGCCATAGATAGGGGAATGTTTGGCCACATAGTGTCATTGGTGACCTCTTGCTGCCTCTTGACTCCTTCCACGGCTCTTCAGTCCTCCCACGCTGCGTGCGTCTAGCAACCACCTAGCAACTGCCTAGCAACGGGGGACGCCGTGCGAACGACGCACGCCGGTCCGCCATTGCCGATTCCACTCCTTGACCACGCTATGCCCCGCTCGGCTTGACCCAACACCTCCTAGAAGACAAGGCCGTAGCGCTCTTCTCGTGACGTCGTGAAGGAAGGCCATCGGGGACGCGCGGCGAAGCGAAGGCAACGCGCGTGGATCGACCTTCGTAACGCGCTTTTAGTCACATACACGTGTCTTGTTAGCTAAAATGAAAGCTGCACATAGCAACGGGTCTCGAAAACATTTTATTACACGGGCAAAATATTACACCGCTAAATAATCGGGATGAAATGGTACGGGGTAGGCGTATAAGAGAAAACATTGAGCCACGCAATAATTGCTGTAGGAATGCATATTTTACACAGAAATACTTCGACAAAATGGCGAGACACGCAGTGATTGGACACAGCAAAGCAAATCACAGCTAGAATCAGGTAGACGTAGTCAACGCGGACACGGCTAGACAGGTGTCACTTACGATCATGTAAGCGATGTTATCGCGTGCAGTCACTGAATTCTTGCATCATACCCCGGCCACACGGCAAAAGTAATGTAATTTCGATCGAATGACATTATGGGGTCGACAAATTAGCTTACGACGCTCTTATAATCACTCAAGACCTCGAGTTGATTAAGTCCCATATCATTTAATGAATATATATTAACTTTTCCGTGTGGCAGAGGTACTAAACTTACTATTTACAGTCAACTAATTTACTTCTCCCTATGGGCTCGAGCTGCCTTAGAACAAAATATCTGATTTTGTATACAATAATACTATTATCTTAAATACAGTTAAGATTCTAGTATAAAAGCGGTAAAGGCAATAAAATAGCATTAGTATAAATAAACACATAAGAACAAACAACGCACTTTGTATAATCACACAAACGTGTTATTCACCTTCCAGTGAAAACTACAACATTACCACGCATATTTACAAATGTCGACGCAACCGCACACGGATAACGACGAACAAGATGCCATTCTGTCACGAAAAACAAAAACGAAAAAACAACCCGACTGCAGCACTTTACTCGCGTCCCACATGACCAAAAAAGTCCGTAAATAAGTTGTTACTCACCTGTCGATCGTATCCACACCTCCCGCAATAGCCGTGGCGAAAACATTTGAACACGAACTTTAGGTCTCCTCTCGTCGAAAGAGGTCTATCGACAATCGACCAGTGTCATCTTTTGGCTGGTTGCCCCACATGTCACTCAAACCGTAGCAGGAGTTGTTCAGCGAATCCACGTAAATGCCGTAGTATCAAGCGAACACAAAAAACTCCCCGAGACTGCGGTGACGATCAAGAAACCACAGGAAGGATCAAAAGAGACCACACACACACACGAGAGCAGCAGAGCGGCGGCAGTGTGGGAGGCTTAACCAGCTTAACGTCGTCGACCCATCTCTTGCTCGCGTGCGCTCCCTGCAGTGATGACTGGATTTTTTTCGGTTCCCTTCCCTTCTCAAAGTCTCAGGGTTCCATTTTAGACAGTCAGCAGCTCACACACAACGTAAATTTACCAGAATCGGAGCCCGTACGAGGGAAGAAAAAGTCGCAGCGGACCGGTTCATTCGAAAAGTGTAGGGATCTGCGGGATTGCACGTAGTCCCGCGGTTACGGGGATAATCATAAATAAAAAATTCGTACTTTCAACCTTGATAGCGCGTTGTATATTATGTTTATATTATGTATATAATAAATTGTACAATACTGCGCTTTTAAAACATATATTAATGTATGATAAACGCTCCTGAACACCCGCGCCGCTCGACAAGAAACGTTTTTTCACGTTGATGCGGTCGATGCCACAAAATTTTTCTCACGTAGTTGCGCTATGGACTTCCTTCCTCCGCCATTGTGACGTATCCACTCGGAGCGCTCTGGCCCTCTCTTCTAGGAGGTGTTGCTTAACCACGCTCACTAACCCAAAAAAGATTGCGGTGGCTTAGCTCGGCTATGTCAGGATATACGTAGCGTGAGCTTATGCGCACAAAATGAGATGCGCTATCAAGCGGCTCCGGTGCAGCGTCAGACCTGGCTACTGCGCAACGAAGGAGGACAGCTGGGCACGCGGCGGCGCCAGTGCATCTGCCGCGGCTATGACGTCACTCCTCTGGAATGTGCAGACCAGGCTAGGCGCGCGCGGTGGCGGCGGCGCGCGGCGGCGGCAGCTCCGGCGCGCCAGCTGTGCGCCGTGTGACGTCACTGCTCCTCGCGCATGCGCAGACCGGTGAGGCGCGCGCGGTGGTGGCAGTCTCCGGCGTGCCAGCTGTGCGCCGTGTGACGCCACTGCTCCTCGCGCTTGCGCTGCACGGAGCACGGCTCATTATGCGAGCCACGCGAAGCTGCTCAACCTCGGCCAGTGTAGCTCAAGCTACAAAGGTCTACCGAAAGTTCGTCAGCTACGAATTAGAAGTTGTTCTCACCATGCCTCATCGAAAATAAAATAAATTAACTATAACTGAAAACATTGAAATTTGCGCGACGCGCCGTGTGCACGTGATACGTATGGACTGGCTGGTGTCACCGCTAGCATACGGAGGAATAATTGGCAGGTAACCGGGAACCAACTTACTTTGGTTCCTGAATAAACACGAGACAGTATAAATACTGCTTTAAAACAAAAGAAAACAGTCATGCGTTGGAGTGAACTGAGAGCCAATAAGCATACAAATACTATAGCGCCCCGAAACCGGTTCAGCCCGAGTATGGCGAACTGGGGCGTGGCCACGGCGTTCGCCTGACGTGTCAGTGACGTAGTTGACAAGCTATCAAGCAGGCCGCGCCCGTTGGCCAAGCTCTTCCCCATCTATGGCTCTGACAACACTCAGAGCCGTATATTGAGAGGGTTTGGTTATAATGGGAGGAGCCGGCCGGAGCATGGCTGGAGAAGTGAAAGCGACGCCGCCGCCAACGGCACGTTTTTCCCTTTGATGATCCTTCAAAATCAAAATATCTTAGATGACCTTGAAAGAGCCGCCCACCGCGGCGTGGCTATATCTTGTCTGGATGAGGCGGAAAATACATGAATAAATAATTTAAGAGATAGGCCGAAATAGGGAGTTTCAATGTGCTGAGCGCGTTTACGGAGCCAGAAAAGGTGACCTTGACGAGAAATGATTCCCGAAACATGAGGTGGAACAGCGAACATGGGGTGCGCGTTCGGGGTTAAGCTCGAAATTCCCACGGAGCCGTGTCCAAGGTTTTCACCGTCCACTCTATCGTGGCTGCGGCTGCGACTGCAGCCAAAAGGAATAAGGGTGAGTGCATTTAGAATGTCGCCGAGATCCCAAGAGGTGCTAGACACTCGGTCGCAAGCAGTCGCGAGACTAACCCGGCCTTCGGAGGCCCTATGCTAGCATGGCGGGACCAGGACCAATTGGGACCGGGACAACGCCAGTCTGCAGCGATTGGTCAGCGGCGCGGCGCTGACCAATCGCTGCATGCGTCTTTGTTCCGGTCCTCTGGTTCCGCTTGGTCCCGCCGTGTTGCATAGGGCCCCAGATGTCCACTCTTTGGATAGTATTCCTGCCTTAGAACTTAATTTCATTCTCGTCAATATACAGGCTACATCATCAGATTGCCATGTTGGTTATCCAAGTATGTGATTCAGGACGGTGCCTCGTTTCTGGGCAATACAGTGTTGTTGTTCTTTTTGTTTTGTTTTTACTTACGTTGTACTTGTAATTAATTTAAACAAAACAAAACGTTTACATCAAGGATGCTCAAATTTTCTCTCGTTGTTAACGGGGGAGAACAGATATATAGACAGATACAAGTCGGGAATGCGGAAGTGGTTCATCTCAAAGTCTCGTGACCGCCAGCCATTGTTTCTCCGCGATGCGCAAGTAGTCCGGTACCGAGGCGTACTTCACGCAGACGTCGCAAAGCATAACTTCTCGTGGCTACAATCCTTTCAGGTTGGTCAGCAGAGCGATGCGATGCCGTGGCTGGTCCATGGTGGTGTTTATTTGGCGTAAGCTTAAAGGGGTCATGAAACGCTTTTCGAACTTTTTCCTGTCTAGCTTTCCTCCTCAACTCATACATCGCGCATTCTACCAAACAGTTCAAGAAGACGAAAAGAGGAAAGACCCTTCTTGCTCGGAATCTCGTTTGTATACCCGGACAGAGCCATTCTCCCCGTAGAAGATTAGCCCGTCGCTCAAAATTCAGACAAAAGTTGCTTTCCCCACCCCGTTCACCCCGAAGCTGACAGTGCTGTGGAAGCTACGTGCTCGTTGGGCCAGCCACAGTTTTTCCACGTGATCACACTCTCTCGCGCATACTGACGCGCAGAGAATGAGGTCTGGTGATGAAAGGGAGGCGGCTGATTCGTCGGGCAAGCGCGTAGCTTCCACCACAATGTCAGCTCAGGGGTTGGCTGGTGGTCAAAGTTTTTCCAAAGTTGACCTCAACAGAGCTTATCTGCAGGTTGTCATGAACGAGGACGCACGGAAATTACTGACAATTACAACGCACCGGGGCTTGTACCTGATGAACCGGCTGCCGTTTGGAATTGCGTCGGCGCCTGCCGTCTTTCAACGAATCATGGACAACATGCTGAAGGGCATCCCTGGAGTGACTTGCTACTTGGACGCTGTGCTAATCACGGGCAAGACTCAAGAGGAGCACCTTCAAAGCCTGGGGGAGGTGTTCAAGAGGTTCGCTGAGCGGGGTGTTCGCATCAAGCGCGAAAAGTGTGTGTTCTTCCAAGAACAGCTCGAGTACTTGGGGCATGTGATAAGCCGTGAAGGAATTCGCACGTCCGATGAAAGGTGGCTGCCATCATGAAGGCACAAGCGCCTAAAGACGTGCAGCAGCTGAGGTCACTTCTGTGAGCCGTAAACTATTACGGCAAGTTCGTCCCGCAGCTAGCAACTGTAGTGACCCCCTCTACAGGCTGCTACACCAGGATGTTCAATGGTCTTGGGACCAGAAGTGTAACGAAGCGTTCAAGAAAGTCAAGGAGCTCCTTGCCTCTTCGAGGGTGCTTGCGCACTACGACCCAAAGGCACCATTGCAGCTGGCATGTGATGCATCGTCCTACGGCGTAGGGGCGGTACTGTCTCACATTGCGGAAGATGGAACTGCTCGACCGGTGGCATACGCATCACGTACCCTCACTTCAGCTGAAAAAGCTTATAGCCAGCTGGAGAAAGAATCCTTGGCCTTGCTCTTCGGAGTAAAGAAGTTTCACTTTTACCTCTACGAACGCAAGTTCTGTCTCGCGACAGACCATAAGCCACTTCAAACCATTCTTGGACCGAAGACTGGTATTCCGACACTTGCGGCAGCTAGACTGCAAAGGTGGGCAGTAACACTATCGGCATACAACTACTCCCTGGTATACAAGCGCTCAGCCGAAAATGCGGAAGCGGATTGTTTTTCGAGACTGCCTGTGAACACACTTGCAGAAGAAGCTGACGAAGAGGAGTCTTTTTGCTCACTGCGGTTGCTTTCCCTACCAGTAAGCAGCCGAGACATTGCCAAAGAAACTGTCCGAGACCCTCTGCTCAGTAGAGTGTTGGAATATATCCTGAAGGGTTGGCCGTCGTACATGGCAGATCCCGCGCTGAAGCCGTTTTTCCAGCGTAGCACAGACCGCACAGACCTATCGGCACATCAAGGCTGCCTGTTGCTAGGACTAAGGGTCGTCGTGCCGGAAAAACTGCGATATCTGCTCCTGGAGGAGATCCACGAGGGACACCCGGGGGCTGTACGTGCTAAAGAACTTGCCACGAGTTACTTCTGGTGGCCAGCGGTGGACACCGATGTTGAAAACTATGTGAAGGCCTGTGAGCAGTGTCAGCAGCAGCTTAACTGGCCAACGCAGGCCCCTTGCACCTCTTGGGCGTGGCCTACGAAGCCGTGGCAGCGTGTCCACATCGACTACGCGGGGCCCTTCAGCGGTAAAATGCTGTTAGTGGCCGTGGACGCTCACTCTAAGTGGCCGGAGGTTTTCGTAATGCAGTCAACAACGTCGGGTAGCACGATTGAGAAGCTGTAAGAACTGTTTGCACGTTTTGGAAGTCCGGAGACATTGGTTTCAGACAATGGCACACAGTTTACGTCACAGGAATTTGAAGATTTCATGAAAAGCATTGGCACGCGCCATGTGTTGACAGCACCGTACCACCCGAGTACCAACGGGCTGGCCGAAAGGTTCGTGCAAACCCTCAAGGCTGCTTTACGCAAAGGAGTGGCCACCGAGTCGCTACAACAAACGTTGAACAAGTTCCTGTTGAACTATCGCAACATTCCTCATTCAACAACTGGGGAACCACCAGCTGTTTTGTTGTTGGGGAGATGCCTGCGCACAAGGTTGGATGTTGTTAAACCGGCCATAGACGCCAGGGTGGCAAGACATCAGTTCCGGCAGACGACAGAAAAAGGTGCCGGGCACGAGTGTTCCAGGTCAACGACCAAGTTGGAGTGTTGAATTCCCGACCTGGGAACAAATGGTTGAAGGCCACCATACTGGCCAGAAGTGGACCAGTCTCTTACAAGCTGAAGGTACAGCTGGATCATGGTGTGGCCATCTGGCGCCGTCATCAGGACCACATCCGGCCTGACACAGACCAAGAGGAAGAGGCACAGGAGGTACCATTTCCCTTGCAGGAGGGCAGAGTCGATTCTTCACCTCCGCCGTCAGGCCCATCAAGCCCAGTGCAGCTGACAACAGGACCAGCTGCAAACACCCAAGCTGGCGGCAGCACCGTGGGGCAAACACCGCTGACTCCAATACGTCGCTACCCAGGAAGAGTGCGCCGTCCACCAGAGCGCTACTCACCGAACGTGTGAACTCGAAACTGGGGAGGGGCCTTACAAAAAAGTGTGGGGGAATGTGGTGTTTGACTTGTGTTTCTTTCTGGTCTGACAACCCTGTCAGACTAGCAACATTGGGCCGGCACCCGGATGAAGAAAACGTTCTGGAATGCCATCGCGTGGTTAGGTTGTCATGTAGCCGAGCACGCTACTCATCGTTAAATGTTCTGTCATTAATAAAGTGTTGCACCTAGCAATGTGCCTAACTTAGCCAGGACCACAACAGGGGTGAAGGGAATAAGTGAGGTCCCGTATCGTGTGACGTGTGTATGGACCAGGTGATGCACTTTGGGAACCGCGGATGTATCACAGTGAACAGGCAGAGCTTACGAAGAGGAGGAGGTACGAAATAGTCCGCTGTGTTTTCAAATTTTCGCACTGAAAGTCAGGCTTTTGACTTTCTAGTTTTTTTCTTTTGGCCCACTGAACGATGGGCTATTAGTAAAATCCCAATCTAAAGTGATTTATACCAGCCCAAAATTCTTTTCATGGACCCTTTAACTTGCATCCGACTATTTTGTACTGGGTATACTCTACCTCCCTGGTTGCACGAAGCGATGTGAACGCAACCGGCGAGAGACAGGAAAGCCTTTGTCGTGCGAATTTTGAGTAGCAGGCTAATTTCCGATGGGGACTAAAGCGACGCCTGGGATACACACACAAAAAAAGAGTCTGGGTAAGGGAATTGCTCCTTCCTCTCCTCTCCAAAAGCGTTACGCGCGATACGAGCTTTGTGCGCGTCATTGGCGCACGCCTCGCGCTGGGTGATTCTAGAGGTCCATGGTCATATACTTATTGTCTCAAATGTCGATCTCCGTTTGTATTTCATTTTGTGCTGTCGAATGTTTTTTTCTTCTGTTAACTGCTTCTGCTGTAAAAAGCATAACTTCCAAAAGATAGTTTTGTACCAGAAATTATCCTCACCCTTGTCTTACATGTAGTGCTTTTTAATGTCATCTTTTTTTCTGCATCGTTAAAATGTATAAAATATGTAAAACGACCAATTCACACGCGTGACTATTTGCGGCTCTCTTATTTTTAGCACGGCTAAGGACTTGTTTAGGTAAAAGTTTTTTGGACGTTTTTTGTTAAAAAAAATAAAGCATTGAAGACCAGAACAAAACTGTTCATAGGTTGTTTTGGCGCATTGGAACATTTTCTGGGAGTTTTCTGTTAAGAAGCATGAAAAATTGAAGACCAGAATAACGCACTGTTCACGGGTTGTTTAGGTTAATTCAAACCGGTGCTATCTTACATTATTTAACCCTGGAGAGGGAAAAAAAAAGAAAGGTCGTAAAACAGATCGTAAAAAATATTTTGAAATAAATAAAAAAAACAATTCACGTGTCATGTCACTTGGTGCACTGTAATTATTTGTGTTTTCATCAAAATCCCAAAAAATAAGATTTCTTTTTCTCTTTTCATTTTATTTATGCAGAGACCAACTCAGAAACAACCACAGCAAAGAAAGCAGAAGAGGCTAACGCAAGCATCCTTCTAAAAGACTTCGCAGGCTACCAAAAGTGATCGGAAATAACGAGGAAAAAAAATGGATATGAAAAAGTTTACTTTCAGCATTTAGCATGAACTGTGTTCTGTTTGCTTTTATATGTGAACTGGGAATTAATATACTGAAACAGAGATCCCTAAAAAAGCAAAACATATGTCGATTTCCAATTGTTATGATCATCAATGGATCTTAATTTTTTTTATTAAGAACTAAAGCCCAGTTTACGTTTTTAATCAGAAAACGATTTCACTTGAAAATACACGGCGGCACGTGAAAAGAAGGTCGAGACTGGACGTCAGCCTCCGCTGCGTTTCTCATAAAATGCAATGCTGTCTATGTACGATTTCATCAATAGATCGACGTACAGCTGACATTTTTATGGGTATGAATTTAACGACACAAGTGAACATCTCTTTTACCTACACAAGTCATTACTGGAGGACGAAGAGGGGCAGGGCCACCTTCCCTGAACTCTCTTCGTCTTCCGGTGTCCTGCCATTTTTAAAGCGGTACTGCCGCTGAAGACACCTCGCACGACTCACTGCTTTTACGCCATAAGCCTGACGAATCATTTCAAGGGTCTCTGTTTCAGATTTGCCGAGTTTGGCGCAGAAGTCATGCTCATGCTTTGCTCTGGTTCGCAGTCCATGGTGAAATCTCCAGAGAGCTCGTGCACCTGATAACAAGAACTCGTGTAGCGCAGCTCCAAATGTTTTGTGATTTTATGTGTGACTTTCCTTTTTATTATACATGTCTAATAGTTTTTGTGTGTTTGTGATTATCGTTTTCTTTCTCTCTCTACATTTGTTTTGTTTCTTTATTCCTCCTCCTCCTTCCCCGGCACGAAGTAGCAAGCCAGCTTGGTTAACCTCTTCGTTTCAAGCTTGGTTAACCTCTCGCCCTCAAGTTCGGAACCGCAAGTTGTTGGGGCTATTTGCACACTGGCGCCACCATGTTTCAACTCAAGCGAGAAAGAGCGAATACGAAAGATATTTTAATCGCTGTTGTTTGCTTTTTGTTTTTCTACTCATTTAATCGGAACTTTTAAAAAAACCTCGCAGTATTTGTCGAGACTTGGAAAGCCGTGGCGCCCCACAGATAGGCAACTATACCCATACTATGAAGGCCTGCAGCTTCGCTTCAATTGACGACGCCAGGGCATTGTACGAACACAATCCCATTCCGGCGCGTGTTCGTGTGAGGAAAGGGGGGGGGGGTGGAAGGGAGTTAGCGAGTAAAAATACAAGTTGGGAGGACAGACAGGTGGGTTACACACATGCAGGCCCGCACACACGCAGGTGGGAATTGTCGGCACGTGTCTAAGCGGGAATCTAGGGCGTCCCGAGGAGAGCGCGCAATTTAAGTTTCTAATTAAGCGCACCAATCATTGATTCCATAAAGTGCCCATATTTCTTTTTTTATATTAATATGTAACCGCACGCTGCTGTTGATTCTAGAAGCAGAATATCCAACAAATGTACCCCACACCACTCCGTCGCACTGCGTGCCAAAGACGACCGCGAGTCGGTGTACAAGAAAACTTTTCCGTCAATCAGCATGACGTTTCCCTCGTTAATTGCTCCTGCGCATATCGCTTTTTCTATTCTATCCTAGTCTGAGTTCCGTAGTTCACTAGGGTCCTTCTGCTGCTCGCCATGATTGGCTGTCTTCGTGTTCTTCGGGAAAGTGTACTCACAGACTCAACGTATTCTGTAGACCATATCTTGATCACGACACAAACCCGTCCACTTCAAGATGTCATCCAACGATATCTTGAAGGTGAATGTGACTACTCAAATGCGGTTGATGTGGTAAATCGAACAATTTTCACACTACGCTGTACGATGCGAAACGGCATTGGATACTGCTTGAAATGCTGGACCGTCTAGCAATCCATCGTCTGGCGATCAGCTAACGTTCCGTGACTTTATGAAGGAGAAAGACGACACCTCATTGTTGACCTGAAACAATGCGATAAGCCATGTTAGAATGTTTATACTGCAGAGTGCATGACCGACAAGGAACGCCTGTCCGCCCATCTAGAAGATCGGTGTTTACTTTTACCCCTAGTGCAAAAGATAAGGAGGCCAGAATGACCTTGTGTAATCGGTCTCGCCCTAACCAGCTCCCGATCATTCTAGGTCGAATGTTCGAAATGTCCAGCGTAGTAGACAAGGAGCCCGAGGGCGGTCTTGCCGACTCATTCACTATCTCGCTCTAACCAGCTGTCACGCCGAGGCACCGTTGCTCGCTGCTGCAGCCGTCGGCGCTCGCGGCTGCTTTCTCGACGTTTGTTCTTCCTTTTATTGCTAGCACAAGTTTGCCAATTAAAGTTTTATTTTCAGTTCATTATTTATCGTGTCTTCGCCTTCATCCGTGGTAATATATTGGCATAGTTATGTGTGTTTCGTCGTCACTCGCATGCTTTCACTCGTTCTTTCGGCGAGACAAGCGAACGCGCCGTTCTCTTTGCGCCGTTTTGTCGATAAGGTCGCAGTCTGCCAAGATATGTTGTTTAAAGAAAGGCAGGATCTGAAGATGGAAATTATATTAGAAGCCTAAGTACCCAGAAAAACATGGGTGTAGGAAGGCGTCTGTCATCGAGAGAATCGCAACATCTTTTAGGATCTCGTGCGATTGGACTCACATTCAGATCACATGTCAGGGATGGTGCAGTTGAAACCTGAGAAAAATTGACTTTTGGGTATTTATTGACTGCCGTCGATCGATATTCTATAGCTTCCCAACGGCACAAAAGTTAGCGAAACACTTGAAGGAGGGAATATTGGAGGTTCTGTGTTTGCATATATGAAATTTCATGAAATGTTTTGATAAGCGTAGATTATTAGGCGGCGTTGCTTAACTAAGTCACAAGTATGTGTGATATCACGCTGTATTTTTTGTATTTTTATTGGTAAACTTCAGCATAAAGTTACTTTCTATTGCGTTCGTCATACTTCTAGTCGTTCCTCGTTTGTAACTAGTTTCTACTTTAAAATATTCGCCCCCGTCGTTAATAAGCTGACCTCAGACCATTAACCGGGCCACGTCGCACTGCATTAGCGTTAAGCCGGGGTGCTTATACCTCATACAAAAGACAGTCTGCAAACAGATTCAAACGCGAGTCCCCGCGAAATCCGTGCTTCGAATGCCGCGAGGCAACGAGTTCAAGGAGAAACTTGGCACGAGGCATTCGAACTACGGATACCGCGCCGACTCGTGTCTTTTGTATGAGTGTACATGACAAGCAGATTTGACCCCGTCTTTATGCAAGTGCGACATAGCAGCGCAGCGCAACGCGCACAATATACGGCTGCAGCGAACCAATGCCCCTAACTGCGTCGGAGACCGAGTCCCAAGAAACGATCCCGCCAAATTCGTGAGGATGTCGAGCTGCGCCAAATGAATGCATGAGTCTTGATACTTTCCCCGCCATTTTATTTTTTTCTAGAGAACCGAACAGAAAGCGAGGAGCTATCCCTTATTTCTCGCGAGGCTCGCATTTCGCACTTTGCGTTCAAAGCAGCGGAACAGCCGGCGGCCAGAGAGATCTCACTGACGGCAGTTGAGATCAACCAGCGACTTCTGGAACGTGTTTCATGGAGGGGGCCAGCCGGTTTCGGGGTTTTAATTTCTCTTTCGGGAACACTTTCCTTCTCTCCTTCCTCGTACGCCACATTCTGCCAGTGAGGGCGAATGCTCCGGCGGGATGTTACGCCGGCGTTCAAGGTCGGCGGCGAAAGCGGGGCATTGGCCCCGACCGCAGACTCGTCGATTCTCGTAAGCAGGATACGGTGGGTAGAGTACAACAGCTTCTCGAGAGCCAGTACTATCTGCGGCTCGTTCGCGGACGGCACTGTCCCCAAGTGCCACTTCACGCGCTTATCACAGCCGAACTTTGTTTTCTCGGAACATCCGGGCGTCTGAATTCGTACACGCCGACGCTTGTAACGGATTACGCTTGTACATAATCCGCTACAAGTAACCAAATTACTTGTAATCTCTTACATTTATCGGTAATTTTGTAAGGGAATAATTACATATTTCAAAAAGTAATTGTAGAGTAATTTTTTTTACTTTTTTACGTAAGGAAATGATTGTAATCCGTTACATTTTTGTTTTCATTCCCAAAGGAAAAATGCGGAAACTTTGAATATTAACAAAAATAATCGTAGATAATTTTTTTTCTGTAAGTGTAAGTTCTACAAGTTTACTGGAATCACATCGTCGCCTACATTTACAAAACGCAAGGCCCTTTCATTCTTTAGATGCTCAAATACTTTCTTCATGTCAACTAAAACCTCGACTAAAATCTTCTTTTTTTGCGTGTGTGGTTTGGTTGTCTGCAAATTGTAACTCGTCAGCTTGATAGCCCACAACGAAGTGGGAAGCGCAATGATACAAAGGACCGGACTCTCCATGCAAACAATATTAGGCAACCTCTCGAGTTCAAGTACTTCCTTCGAACAAAAACAAATAAAAAAATAACCGTCAAATTGCACGCGAATTTTTATAGCGGAATAAACGGCTCTGTAGCGGATCTGTGAGCGCCTTTTATTTTTGTCTCTTCACTCTTTTTTGCTTCCTTCTGGCCAGAGAGAGCGAGAGAGAGAAGATGACTTCTCTGTATCAACAATGTATCAACAATGTATCAACAATTACTTCTTGGAGTAACGGTCACTTACTTTTATGTAAGTGTAATTGTGACTGTAATTAGTTACA
This sequence comes from Ixodes ricinus, assembly GCA_037355805.1. Taxonomy (NCBI): domain Eukaryota; kingdom Metazoa; phylum Arthropoda; class Arachnida; order Ixodida; family Ixodidae; genus Ixodes; species Ixodes ricinus. The sequence continues at coordinate 26,525 of JAZHYW010024370.1, read as the reverse complement.
TTTAGCCATGGGTAATTTTAAATGTAATTCCTTACTTTTTTTAGTAACGTGTACAAGTCTGCAAGCTAATATAGCAAAGGGCATTTTCGTAGCGTTTTCGAGTAATGCGCAAGTAATGCAGATGCTGAGGAGGCATACTGTTACCATCAAATTAAGTTAGAAACTGCCCAAATGCAATGTGGTTGAGCCGGGTCCCCCACAAATTGGTTTTCGACAGTGTTATAACCCAATTCAATGGGAACCTATTGCCTATATGCAGCTCTAAATACGCTAATTCGTCATAATATAGGGTGTATTTTTATAAACCGTATTCTTTCAAATACCCGTCCGATACTTTTTAATCTTTATTATTAGCAGTAGTAGTACGTAATACAGCTAATAAAACAGCATTCAAAAATGGCTTGTGTTAGTAGTGGTAGTAGTAGTAGTAGTAGACGAAGTTGTTGTTGTTCTTAAAACGTAGATTATATCTAACCTGCTGGTGATGCTGCTTCTTATAAAAATAGAAAGTCCTACGGGACATCACTTAGAGTGCCGCTAACTGCTTAACTCTGCTCATAGAGTTATCATGATACATTAAGCTAATGACGCGGTACAATTCATGCGAAGATTACTGGTGTCTAAAGGGTGTAAGCACCAATGCAGAGCAGAAGGGTCTGTGAAAAGCTAGGGGTCTGCAGCTCTCGAGTTTTGAGCAGCGCCCATCACGAAAGAAGTCCAATATTTTTAGGTTGCGTTTCGATTGCGCGTTCTTACGCTCCCTCACTTCGCTAAAAGGCGATATAAAAAAGAACATAAACAAAACTACTCATTGTTTGTGTTTCGAAAACATGTTAAGACCGCGAAATGTATTTCTTTTTTACGCTAATGAACAGACGCTGGCGGATGCTAGCATTCGAAAGTGGCAGTGCCTGATCGAACGCTACAACGCCGCCTTTAAGTTCTCGTCTTGCAGACGACAAATCCAACGTATCATGGTCGCATCTTCTGTAAAGCACCTCGATATGTCTGCGTTTGTCTTGCAGGTGGCGTGAAATCTTCTCTATACTCACAAAGCCTGGCACTTCGACGACAAAGCCATACAGTGCCCCGTCGCGGATTTGGAGTGCTAGGATCTGGTAGCACAGAGTATCAAAGAGCTATTTCTCGGAAAACCTGGACGTCGGCGCTCAGCTTTTACAGTGGCGAGGACCCGAAACACACTTGTTCGCTCGGGAGAAATGTGTTTCGGCGTCTCGCCGCAGCGAGGCGCCAGTCACGTGGGTCTTCTCTCATTCGTTGCTCTGCCGCTCCCCTTTTTCCATTTCGGCGGCCGCTTCTCGTGGCGATCTGGCAGGCTTTGTGCAGTATATAGGAGAGGCTATGGTCAAATGCGCGTCAATACTACGAGGCCCGTATCTCGAGCGGCACTTGGAAGGAAATGGCGGCACAGCACTGGAAATGAGCGACCATTGGAAGCGAATGGCAGCAGAACAACCGCTCGTGGCACGTGTCTTGCGCGTTCCCACGGCAATGGTTGGTGGTACTTCTAAGCGTGCATTTTGTAGAGGGACTTTAATCTCCTGGAAGTGCACGCGCTCAGTGGCCGTGTGCCAGCTCTTTCAAATATCAGTTTCAAATGCTGAGAGGTGGTGAGTCACGCAGCTGCGACCCTTTGTGGTTTCATTTCTCGAGCCGCTGTACGCGATAACACCGAGAGTTGTGGCGAGGATGTCTGGCTGTTTTGTATTTCTTGACGGCGCCTCCGGTTTAGACCCGAAAATAGCGCGTGCGATAAGATATGAGAGGACGCCAGACGTTGCTGGCACGCACACTTTTACGCGATTAGAACACCTACCCTGAGTCTCCTGCCCTGATAAGTTGTCAGCTGTAGTGGTGAACACCAACTTACATTCGTAACGAGCGTGTTGGCAAAGTATGCTTCTTACAAAAATAATAAAAGAGAGGACGAGACAGGGACCAGCACATTCTTTTAAAAGGAATGTGCCCGCCTGGCTCGTCCTTTTTCTGTTTTATAATTTCTGCCTGAAGAACACAAAGTGGCTTGTAAATTTTCCCCAGTGAAGGTTAGGCGCGATGGAGCAGATTATAATTCCTAAGAAGGCTGAACAGGCCTCTGTGTGTCTTCCCTGCTCTTTTTCTCCTCTTTTTCTTGGGGGGTTGGCTACTGGTGCACGTGCGCTTGTGTATGTGTGTTGACGGAGCAGGTGTCGCTTGGGTAAATTTAATGGCTCATTATTGTCAAAACGCACGCGGTGTGTTATTGCACCGGAATTCGGCCTATTAAAGGCCCGCTTAATTTTTTTTTATTAAATATACTGCTTGCATATTTTAGAAGTGTATGCCATTACCCACCTCCAACCGCTAGTTCAGTCATCTCCACTGATCTCCACTAGAGGGGCTGGATGGCGCTTTGACCAAACAGGTATGAAGCCACCGGAAGTAAGCGGCTTGTCCCGGAAGTGAGCGCTTGGCAGGCTTTGTAACCTTTCCGAGTGCTGGTTCGAAAAGCGTCGAGGGCGCTGGATTTTCGCGTGTTCCCTCAAGAGAGCCTGCTTGTTGCGTAGTAAGAGCGCATGCAGACCCGAGAAGTATCATGGGAAGCCATTCAGTGTAAACATTTTGAGATTCTAGTTGATCAACTGTGAATATGTCCCAAGTTCAAATGCCTCATTCGCGGGATTTAATCCAGAACGGGAGTATTAAAACCCAATCAAAGACACAAAAAAGCATGGTCTAAAATATCGACTGAATGCACTACGAAGCCCAGAGTACGTCCGACTTCCGGGACAAGCATCGAACTTCCGGTGGCTTCACTTGCACCAGGCTCTGAGAGCAGCTAAGCGCCATCCAGCCCCCTATAGTAGAGATCAGTGGTCATCTCAATAAACAGATATGATTGCCTAGTTGGTTCACTTCGGGCGACGCATTCAGTACACTTCTAGCTTGTGCATGAGGATCTCGTACTTGAGGCTATGGTTCGACATTGACGGTCTTTAATAGAGAGTTTTAGGGAGCAGTTTTTGTACATCCGATATCGGTACGAAGGGCCGTCGAGTACGAACTGCGCATGTGCGAGTCTTCTGTGGTAGCGCATGCGCAGTTCGTACTCGAGGGCCCTTCGTGCCGTATAGCATGTGCAAAAACTGCTCCCTAAAGCTCTCTAATATCTGGTAATTAGCTATGTTTCAATGCGTATAGCAATAGTGATGGACGATGTCTGTCAATGAAGAAGGTAGTACATTTTATTTTCAGGACGTCGTCCACGTCCTTAAAGGATTATTAAACATTGCAACTGCCTCGCAAGTTTTTTTGTTTTTTTTTTTACTTTGATTTGATGATTGAATGTGTGTATGTAAAAGAGTTGAAGCCGACCAAGCAACAATATGTAAAGACGGTCGCTTTTGTCTTGTTGTTTGCTAAACTTAATTTATGGCACATTTAAAAAAAAATAGGCAATGTTTCAAGCATATTAGAATAGCAATCACAACTGGTTTTCTAAACATATAAGTAATCGTGTCATGATAATATTATGAAGATTTTGGAGAGTAATTTATCATTTCGTTTCCGAAATTTTCTTTTCACTTTTTTCATACATCCCTCTCCATTTGTGAAGCATTCTTTCGACAGGATAACAGTTAATAGATGAATTTTCAGAAGGCCGGATCTTTTATCACTTTACCTGCGTTTCGAAGTATATTGTGAAAATACAAAAGAGGAGGTAGCGTGGAGGTGCCTAGTCTGGTTGAAAGCTAGTAGCCAAGCAGGCTAAATTCCTCAACTAAAAACAAAACTTTTTTTTTAAACAGAAGATTTATGAACAGTTCGTCATCTTTCCATGCTTTAGAGCATTTACTCAAGGTTTCATACATTAATATTTTTTTACTGTAAGCATTAAAACGGCAAAAATATTTTTAAATAACAGGCCTGTTTGAAAGAATGCTTATAAAAGCATGAGAAATGAGGCGAACTGCCAAGAAGTATTTTAGTTTTTAGTGGATACACAATGTATATATATATATATATATATATATTCCTAAATCCTGGGTGATCCAGATTTTTCGCTTACTTTTGCGTGCCTTTAGTTTGCTTTCGCAACGTCTGCGCACTGTATTACTTTATTTTTTATTAACCCAGCTGCGCTCTCTCACAGCGAGTCTGTATCAAACGAAAGTCATGCGACACCGAGACAGCCATAACAGCACCTCCCCTCTGATAAGCACGAGGACAATATTCACTGCAGCGGAGCAGGTGTAAGATAAAAAGGCTTCCGGTGCACGTTTTGCACTCACCGAGCCGATAGGAAGATAGGGCAGCCCCTCGCACCACCCGCGTCTCGCGGCGTTCCCATCAGATGGCGCCACGAGGCCTTGGATCTCGGCTATAAAGGGCCTCCGCCCCGCGGCGTTCGCTTTATTCTGTTTGTTTCTCCCGCTCCGCACGGACAGAATACGCAGGCGTCATGGCTCCCAACAGGAATCCTCCCGTCAAGTTCACTCAGGTAAGTGAGCCGCTGAATTTGGAGATGCGTCCGTCTGTTGATGTGATACACAAGATGGTCGCATCAAATAGCCCCCCACCTGTGACGCTATGGGCGTGGTAGTACCGCCTCAGTCGGAGGATATTCAACGCATCGGAGATTAAAGCACCTACCGCTCGGTTGATGAGAAACCCTAAACCGTTCAGTTCGCCCTTCCGCGAGTCAAATATTCTTGTATTCTTGGTGGGACCCATTCTAAAAAGCAGTGTTGTCTGTAACGCGTTACATTATTTCCGTAACGTAGTAACGTACACGTTACGTTTTGAAAACACTAACGGGTAACGTCCTTACGCTACTCTTTTGGAGTAACGGGTAACGTAGTTAACGTTACGCGTTACATACTCCCAGGAATTTTTAAAAAAGTGCTGTTTTTTTGCTCGTCTTTTTTTTTTTTGCACCTTAGGTTCAGACGTTACGCGGTAACGGGACCAATCACTCGGCGTCAAATGGGCACCGTCACGGTGTTCGTCATGTTTCTGTTTGTGCCATAAAATCGCCGAACCAATCGTAAACAAGGAAGGCTCAGTGACTTGCGCTTTTGGCGCTGCATGATTGGTTCCATTAGTTCGTAGCGTAGGCTGCGTACGGACTTCAACTTTCACGGTAACGCGTTCATTTTATCTCGAGGTAACGTGAGTCGGGAAAGCGTTCCTTTATTTTGCAAGTAACGAGCGACTTGTTTCATTTGGTCACTTCAAGACGGGGCTTGCACTGCGTGCAGGAACAGGCGTGCAGCTCCGCAATCATAAATATTTTAAGATATTTTTGACGTCCACAGAACGGGAAAAATGGCCTCTAGTATTTTACGCTTAGCGGCTACCTGGTGGTTTCCTGGAAGACAAAATAAACGTAACAACATGAAGTAACTTCCGGCTGAAAGACCGGTACGAATAATATATATATATATATATATATATATATATATATGATATATATATAGTATATATATATATATATATATATATATATGAATACATAATATATGTATATGATATAAATATACATGTATATCTAGGGAGTCTTTTTGTCCTTTTTTTTTTGCACTCTTTTTGTTGGCGAAATGGGAAATGGATGGGTTTTCTTTTTTTGACTGCTGTGCGTCTGGGTTTTATAAAGGCAAGTCGAGGACATTTTCCCCCACTTCGCCTAAATATTGATTACAGCTTCAGTTGGCCTAAGCTCGCCATTTCGCATTGCCTATCATTCCACTGGTCAGCTTGAATGTGAATGACATAGCTATAGCAAACCTTGTTAACACTATTCTGTCTTTCCTTTGATGTTCAGAAGTGCTCAGCCTATATGGCATAAACCTGCTCTAAATGTATAGCGAACGCAACCGTCACCTCCCCCTCCCTCCAAATGGAACCAAAATGACAGCTGATTCATTCGTAAATATAGCATGGGTTAATATAGTTCTTTTGTTTTAGAGTGCAAATAAAAAATTCCATCACTCCTAATGCCGTCATTCATTTCTTTTTTATTGCCTTGTCTATGCGTACATCTCTTGTTACTTGTCACCGCACTAAGCTATAGGAGTGGTATATTGCATAGGGACAGCAAATATCCAATTTATTGAAAGCATTGTTTTATGTACAACCCGGGACACTGTTAGTACAAACAAGCGTTGGCTGTTTCTTTTTTCTTTCTTCTTTATTATGATTAAAAGCTTTTTATTAAAACTGCTAGCCTGAGGTGCTCCTATGGCAGCTCAATGTCATGTTTAAAGGCCGACGTAGAACCTCTGTTTTCTGCAGGGAAGATAATCCTCTTAGCGCTCCCCTCTCCCAAGCTGCGAGGGGGTAGCCAAGTTGGAGCAAGGTAAAAAATGAGAGGACTTGGAAACGAGGAGGCGGGCAAAAGTGGAAAGCGCGAAGTGTACGTCGGCCTTTAGCCAAAATTTGAAGAAAAAAAGCGTAGCCTTTGCGTTTTGGCTTTTCATGTCACGCAGTGTACTTTAGGTTTAGGCATATTCATTATATTGTATTTTCCTGACCATAGCCCGCGGGCTATGCATGTTTAAAAATCTGGACTTCTACGTCGTGCGTACTACATAAATGTTTGTTTTCTTTTTCATAAGCGTTTATTATGACGATTTGAAACGTATTTTGTGAAGTACAGATTATGGTAATTATTTATGATATGGCTAATGAAGGGGAGAGTTTTCAAACTGTGTTGTGTAGAATACTTTTTTTTTCTTTTTTAGCGCGCGGACTAGCTCAAGAAAAATATTTTATTATTGCAATTTGTCCCAGCTGACAATACTCTACGGCATCTTAAAAATTTTAGAACCCTCATGTATAGTAAAGAAAGCAGCAAATAATTCGTGTTGTGGCTTTTTCTTTCTTTTGTTTCTAGATCTTCATCAACAACGAGTTCGTGAACTCGGTCAGCGGGAAAACGTTCCCCACGTACAACCCGGCCACTGGAAAGAAGATCGCTGATGTTCAAGAAGCCGACAAGGTACGCCGCCGCTACCTTTGTATTTACATGCGTATATTCGCAACTCCCGCGGTGTGGCTTCAATACCCTTTCCTCTACTCATTTCGGCCGCCAGGTCACCCCAGTTTTCGCTGTACATTCTTATGTGGTAGATAGCCGCTCCTCTCCTTTGCGTCGTTTTTGCTGGATGACGGCGCCTCCTCTTAAGTTGAGATTACGAAATAATCCTTCGTGTATTTCCTCCTGAAAATAGCATGATAATACACTAATTAGACCCTTTCGTAGCGCGCACACGGTAGACGTTGTTTTCATTCCGAGTTGACACCTGCGGGTGCAACCTCTAGCACGGCTTGGCAGGGGATTCTATCCCGAGTTTTTTTTTCAAAGATGCTGTCGTTGTATACAATCATGAGCAAAAAAGCGACTCGTTTGAACCTGTATACGTCAAGCTTTCCAGAAATAATCGGAGCATCTACTTAGAATCGTAGCGAAACATAAGCTGTTCATGCGTCGTGCCGTCGTACCGGGAAAGACACTTTCCAAGCTACGGTCGGTGGTATGTTCCGGTGGCGCCCTCTAATGGTTTCCGTTAGTGACATTCCGACCAGAGTATGCCTTGCCACGATTGGCAGCATTTGCCTGGCCGTGAGCCGCCGATCGGGCAAGCAATGGGTGGTATTTACTGGATGCCATATTTGAGGTGACTGTTCACAGCGCATGCTCGGGATGAGTTCTTATTTATGGTATTTTGATGGTGTGCAATGTGTGTTGGAAGCGTTGTGGAAGCTTGCCGTCAGCACGTGCTCAGCAGCAGCGAGCTCAGGTATGGCCACCAGCGAAGCATGGTTTGAAGCATGATTTTAAGCGCTCGCCCGGGTGATATCATGACCGCGGGCGCGCGCTTAAACTCGTGCTCCAAAGGCCCCGCTAGTGGTCCGAACACGGTAACGGTTCGCTAAAAGTCCTTCGTAGAGTTTTAGGAACCGTTTTTCACATCCGATACGGTACGAAAGGCCCTCCGGTACGAACTGCGCATGCGCTACAGCAGAAGGCTCGCACATGCGCAGTTTGTCCCGGAGGGCCCATCGTGCCGTATCCAACTTGTCAAGACGGTTCCCTAAAACTGTTATCAGTCTACAGGAAGCTACGGTTTGGCCAATCGCGAACTTGGCCCACAGAGACTCTTGGTCGCGGACGTCGCTAGTCTCACTGACAGCTTGTATGTCGGGCGTGGCGAGGCCAGAGTGTCTTACCGTCACAGCCAATGAGGTTTCGGCATTAGCAGACAAGACCAGCAAAGAACCAATCGCGAAACTCTAAAGGTGCATACAATATGCCAAACTCTGCGTCACCCCGTATCAATTCCAAAACCGCTCCTTCAAAACATATGGCTTCGCCCAAACACACATTTGACGAACCGGACGTTACCTTTTTACAACCCAATTAAAAAAGAACCATTATCGCGAGCAGAGTGAATCCAATCATATTTACAAATTTAATTCAATCCGGGCCGGGATCATTGAAGATCCCAGTATGTACTCTATGCATGCAATAATTACCCTCGATCCACCTGTAACGGAGTAAATGTAGCCAAATCAATCATATCAGTTCAACCCTTGCCTTTTTCCGTCTACCTTTCCGTATTACCCGGCGGCGGCTTAGTGTCGACGAGACAACGGGCGATGACGTTCCATTTGCCACCTGTTGCTCCCTTTTGAATGTTCTGGGACTGTCATTTACACTGTTGTTTTTTTTTTATGCGAAAGCAAAATGTTTTATAGGGCGAACCGTCGTCATCAGCTTTTGAAGCCGCGCCAAACGGCACCTTCCTCTGTCTCAATGGAGCAAAACCTGTCGTCTGTAGCACAAATCTAGTTGTTGTTGTTTTTTCTCTTTTTATATATAATTTTTTTTTTTTTGCGTTACCGAGCGTAATGGCTTCTGGTCGACTGTGCTACGTTTCGCCTTTCGTCTGGCCGTGGCGGACGTCGCGGGCCATCCGAGCCGCTGCCTGCAGCCCTGTGTACGTGCCGGCGCTTCCTTTCGGAGATCACGGGAAACTGGCACGGCCTTCGCTTGGTTCCGATGGCTCGTGGCGTCCGTTGCCGCCGTACGTGGGCTGAGGCGGAGTATAGCATTGTTGTGAACTTGGGCAGCTTGACTCGTGATGCGACACGTGACGTGACCCATGCGTGCAAACCGAAAAAAACTGTCGCAGATTTTGGCAACGAGTCTTGAAGTCCTGTCTCGGGCCGAACGTCCACTAAATGCTTTGAAACGCCAACAACGTTCCGGAGTGCGACTTCATTACGCTATACTGTTCGGCATCTTTGCGCTATATTTTCTTTATATATAGGGTGTCGAGTCACAGGCAAGATCTGAAATGGACCGTAAAAATCGACTCCTGCGCGTAGCAATCTCAACTTTTCGTGAAAGGTGTATTTCATAGGTCAATTTTTTTCTTGTACAATTAGACAGCGTAGCTCCCTTTCTGTAAAAAATGGGGTCAAGAAACTTGCCAGGGTCAACGGGGGCGGCGACGCAGACGACAAAGTCCAGTTGCGAGGTGTGCTTGCGCGCGTATTGATAGATGGTGTCGGGGCAGCGTCTGAGGGTGTAGCCGACCAGCGAAAGAAAGCAGACGACACGCAGGCGCATTTCGTTGACAGCAAAAGCGCCTTCGTTATGCAAACTCGTTTTTTTATATAAGTTTTGATTTTATTGTCCGCATTTATTCTTAAACCAAAGCTACATTACAGAAAAAAAATGTTCATCTTAATAAACCACGGTTGTCGCGAGCAGTCTCGATAAAGAGGTAGCGCCATCTATCAATAGGAGCGCTAAACATACACCGCAACTCAACTTGGTCGTCTGCGTCGCCGCCCGCTGTTGACCCAGGCAAGTTTCTTGGCCCCATTTTTACACAAAAAAGCTACACTTTCTAATTTTACAAAAAATACGACCAGCGAAATACGCTTTTGACGAAAATTTTAGATTGCTACGTGCAGGCGTCGGTTTTTACGGTCCCTTTTAGATTGAGCTTGGTAATTTGGGACACCCTGTATGTGTATGTATGTATATACTTGTATGTATATGCAACTAATCAGTGCAACCAACCTCTGCTGCGCTGTCCTCGCGCGACGCTGCAGAGGTTGGTTGCACTATTTCTCCACGGGGCGCGGTGCCGACGGGGCCGAGATGCGCTCCGATAGCAGACCGAAACTTAAAAACCCGTCAAATTTGTGCGGTGTTTCAGAAAGCCGTAAAATGCTTCGCGTGCCTTCTATCGTTCTGCAATTTGTTGACTTAATGTTTTTCGATAATGCAGAGCAATTTTCTAATTGAAACCACACCCTTAAACACAATATTACAACAGTTAATTACGCAAAAATAATTGAGAACTTAACTATTCCGTACTTCAATAATTTTCCTAAATAGGCCCCGGGCCCAGGACCAAAACGACACAAGCCTTTTTTGTTGCGACGCATAGTTTTCGCAGAATCGAATTTGTCCATATTTCGTGAAATACCCTGTAATTGTTTAAATCTACGCGTTGGGCCAACCAAACAGCGAAAACGGCACAACGTCATGGCGTGCTCTCTGGCAGTTGACCTCACCGTGCGTGGGCTCAACGCATGCGCAGAAATTAGATTTGCGCGAAGAGAAACACATACACCCTCACGTTAGAGCCGCGTGTTGGTGTATTTTTTTATCCCTTTATGCGGTGGTCTTTAACAGGAGCGACTTTCGAAGCAGTTCGTCTGGAAGCGGACGCTCTACAGATGCGGTATCATAAAGCGTTAAAGAAAGCAAATGGTTGCAATCTACTGAAGAAACTCTGTGAAGGACGGGGCATCAAATCCGCTTAGATTTAGAAGAATTAGCTCTTGCTGTAACTTGAGTATGACAGAAACGTCATGCTCAGTGTTAGTGTAAGAGCTGGACTGCTCGCAGCGTATCCAAAACAAGAGCATTCAAGATCCCATTCATTCGAGGTTTTCGGGTACTGACCTTGTGACGCAGCAGGACGTCTTGCTGCTATCATCCAAAAAGCTATATCCTTTCTTCCATGGACACACATCAGCAGAGGCTCCGCGGGTATTTTATGGCTCCGACGGTGCAGCCATCGAAGCTGCGCTATTGTGTAGAATGTTCGTTTACGTCGGTCCCACGGTTCCCGTCGCTTCCTGTTTCGAGAGGCATCGCGCGGAAGAGGCCATGTCTGGGGAGGGTCTCTCGTGTGTCTCTTTCGTGTCCGTCAGATTCTCACGCCAGAGCCTCGGTGTCGTTCAGCGAAGAACAGCTTCAACATTCTGCGTAAACAAAACAAAAAAATTAACGAATAACGGAGTTAAGTGTGACTGAACGCCACGGAAGCAGTTACGTAATGAGCGACCCGTACTTAAGAGGACAACCTGTACAAAAGGGCGGTAAATTAAAAGGAAAGATCGAGATAATTAGTTCAACACCCGCCACCAGGAATCGAACCCCATGATTGTGAGCTCAACATTCTCCCAATGCGGCAATTAGTGTGTAGACGCAAATGTTGCTAAACGTGAAGCCTGGGCGAGTTGGTATGACATACTTAAAAGGTTAAAACAGCGCAAAAAATAACGGACGGTGTTGAGGAGGACACAGACAGAGCGCTGTACCAGCGCTCTGTCTGTGTCCTCCTCTACCCCGTCCGTTGTTTTTTGCGCTGTTTCAACCTTTTCAAGTTGACGCAAAGCTCGAGCTGGCTTGATTCGGCGTTTAGCTTTCGGCGTTCCAACAATTTATGGGATGATACAAGAAATCAAAGACGGGTTTACCATCGCATAAACAAGGAAAGAATTAATCATTGAGCTAGTATGTACGTGTTAATATTGAAACAACGCGACTTAATAACGGGCGAAGAACAATGCTGGACAACCCGAGCACCATGCTTGTGTTGACCAGTCTTTTTCTTAACGCTGTTTATTTTCTTCAAGGCTTCATTTTATAACACTGTTCATTTCATTTCGCCTCAACACAGCCTCCTTTACTCTAACGCCATAAAACCAGCTAGCGTCACTGAATGTATAAAACTCCTTGCTTTTGCTTTTTGTTTTTATTCGCAGGCAACTTAGTTTCGTTGGCCGTGAGCTAATATTGAAGATCGAGGCACTAACACCCCCGAAATATATATTTTGAATTTTGCCAGGCGGTTTAATATGGGGTCAGAAGACTACACAATGAATATTTTGCTGAATAGTTCCGTATACTTCAAGTGACACCAAAAAACGCCACTGCTCGAAACCGAAACACGGGCACGGAGTAATGGCGCAACATGTCGACTAGAGAGGAGGAGAAATATGGAGGAGTCAGTTGCCGGAAGCAATCCCTCCTAGATAACAAGGCCGTAGTGCTGAATGACATGGCGTCATCAGAGAAGGCCAACGCTGCGCACAGATTGGACAGGATGGCTGCGTCGGCGCTCGGCTTCGAGTCGCATTAGGGCCGAACTTTGCCGCAATCATCGTGTCCAATCTGCGTAAAGCGATGGCCTTCTCTGATGACGCCAACTAATTCAGCAGTACGCGCTTTGTTGTCGAGGAGGTGTTGCCGGAAGTCACGTAACCACACCCGACCGCGTTTTTTTCCTTCCATCTTGTTTTGCTGTGCGAAGTAGACGACAGTTTTAACATTGTAATGGTCAAGCACACGAAGGGGAACCGCCTTGCTCGCCCTAATGCAGCCAGTCGCCTATAGATCGGAGAGTTTGCTCGCTGCCAATTCCCTGCAGCAAAGGCACTCCCGAGGCTCGAAGCCGGCAGCACCACGCATTGGCCACATTCCTAACTGGTAAAAGAAATCGTACGCGTGCGTATTCAACACCAAGTACGCACTCCGTGCTTGACGGTTGCGCGTTTTTTTGTTTTTTTTTGTTTTTTAAGCTCTTATTAATTTGTGTTCGTAAGACGAGCGTTGTCTTCAGACATAAAATGTAAAAGCGCTAACAAAGACGAGGACAAAAAGAAAGGCGAACAGGACGAGCGCTCGTCCTGTTCGCCTTCCTTTTTGTCCTCGTCTTTGTTAGCGCTTTTAATTTTAAGTCATGAACCGACTCGCCCGCTTCGCCACTTTAAATTTCTTCAGCCAGGAGAAGGGGAGACGACGCGCCGACGTCTTCGTGCGAATTAGCTTGATGGTCAGGCGTGTCCTACGGAACAAATCCTAAACGTTTTGATCGGGACGCTATTTTCCTTTCGAAGCTAGACAGACTCCCCGCTACTGGAGATGAGTTTTTTTTTTGTTTTTTTTCTGAAGTAACGTTCTAACGCCCGTCGTCCGGCGCCATCGCTTTGTCGGCTTCGTCCAACCGTCCTGTTCGCGACTGCCGCGATACGACGCCATGTTGATAATTACGCAGTGCATGTGCTCCCGGTACTCTGTAACCTTTCTTCACTTTTTTTTCAATCGACGTATTCGCACTATTTTTTTTTTAGAAACTACGAAAATTATTTGAATCTTTTCTTTTTTTTTAATATTGAGTGTTTCCTTTCGATGACCTACGACTTTACGTGACCACGGAGAAGAGGGTGAGCGCGACTCAAACCGGCCAGATCGGCGGTTTTTGGGAGGAGGACAAAAAAAACGCGAATTTCGAGTCGCAAATTGTGTTTTTGTTAGCTGCAGGCTCTCCTATGTCATGTACAAATAAAAACCTTGGCGATCATAGATACCCTGCCAGTGGTGTCCCTTTAAAATGTTCGAGAATCGCGCCACGCTCCTTGTTTTGTTTTTTTCTTTTCTTTTATTTGGCAGTGAGTATTACAAGACCAGCTTGACCTTTCTTCGCTCATACATCGCGCAAAGGACGCGGGGTTTGCGACAGCACATGTAGGATCGAACTATCTGCGACACGCCTCGAGCGGGTATCTTCGAACCGCGTTTGCTTCACACGTGGGTATGACTTCGAACGTGTCTGCAAACACAACGCCTGTAATGTGACGGGGCTCGTCGTACAAGGCAGCGTGCTCGACCATGTCCGCAGTCTCTCTGTTGTACGGTGCAGTGTGACCGCGGGTTTTGGGCTGCCAGCGACTACTGGGGCAGGTAATTGGATTTAAAACACCAACGTAGCCGTACCACGCAGCAGCGCTGGAAAAAAAAACTGACTGGCATTTCAAATTTTTTAGACGTCTTTTTTTGCAATTTTACGCGTGTTATTGAAACAGCTAACGAGAACAGATGGCCGAATATGATGGGTAACGCGAAATATAGCGCGCTCTACTTTCGGCACAAGGGCAAAGAAATTGGCGCACGAAACGCCCGAGTCTCCTCGGCAGTCCACATTCCCGGAGTGTGCTCGAAACACGAAGGTAGAATTATCGTCTAAATCATATTCAGGTGGTGATTTCAACTGACGAAACCTACAGCCGGGGTCACATTGGTCGTACATCCTATCGAAACGCTGCCTGCAGACGCGAGTCGCCGCCACATCCGCAGCTTCGAATGCTGCGTGGCAAGATTTCTCCTTGTAGCCCGTTGCCCTGCAGCATCGAATCTGTATGCAGACGCGTCTTTTGTACGATGTATGTAAGCAGCGCGACCCCGGCTTTATCGTCACCTAACGCGAGCTCCAGTTTAGCCACAAGGAGAGTTGATGTTAACATTTCTTTAAGAGACGCTCCTATTATACATCCTCCAATTTAGGCAACGGTCACCGTCAGCATAAGGAGCGCGCGGTCGTGGCTGAGTGTCTAGGAGTGTCGTGGTCACGCTGCGGTCCATCAGATTGAGGCACGAGCCGATAACAACACGCAGGAACGAATCTCGAAGCGATGAGCGCTAATGTAATAAACCACGCATTTCCTAAGCGGTCGCTGAGGCGAAGCTACCGCGCGTGCGCAGTGCCGACAGCAGCGCCGCCACGGAGGAGTACCGTCAAGAGTTGAGCCTGGGCCTTTCCTCCTCTAACGGCGTCGCGATTGACAGGGTCCACGCAGCGAGTGTTGTAATGTACAGGTGCCTCCGAGACTGGAAGCGAGAGCTCGTTCCTCGTCCCTATTCGATCTTCGAGCGAGTTCCGTTACCAGTTCCTTGGTTCCACAGGAACGCGTTTCGCTTCTATTAAGATGGAAACGTGTCGTTACGTTGAACGTTACAATTGGGTGTATCTTAATGAATACTAGTGCCGCGTAGTTCCTAGTTAGAATTAAAGCGAGCGAGTGAAAGTGTCCACATCCGCGTCGAGTCGCCACGATCATATTTGTTCCAGATCTACTGTTTTCCGGCTCTCTCGCGGACACTTCCCTCGTTGTTGAAGTCGCAGATTGAAATAGTCGATAATAGAAAATTAAAAAAGCTTAAATGAATTCAAATAAATTTGAAGATGAATTTAAAAAAAGAGCGCCTTCTACTTTTGTCGTTTTGAAAGCGTAAAGAGTTGCAGTTCCCCCAATGTAAGATGGAACGCAGGTTTTTCCGGGAACGTCCTTCCTTGGAACGCCATTCCGTACAACCTTAAAAACGCTGCACGCAGCGTCCCTCATCTTGGCGTTCGGGTCGCCGCGAGTGCGACTTCCAGCGCCTCCCACCGACCGCGACGATACATAGACGCTTTGTACACGTGCCAGGTTGCAGCCGCCATCGCTGACCTTCTGTCTTTCCCCCTGATGGGGGTGGTGAAGCGGGCGTTGCCGAGCTTCCACAAAGGCCAGTGCTGGGCAGAAGGACACGCTAGAATGTAAAATGGCAATAACCCGCCCTGTTTTAATCACGATGGAGGGAAGTAAAGTTTATAAGAGGAAACCAAAATGGAAGGTCGGTTATGGCGGCGTCCATGCACGGTTCCTGCAAAGCGTCTGTAACAAAATGAAACAAAAGATCTTCGTTTTTGTGTTTTTTTTTGTCAAATATGTGTGTTTAAATCTGATTCACACAAATTAAAACGGGTTAATTTGATTTAAATCATGAGCTAGAAGATGGTGAGTCTTTACCACTAGAAGTATTTTTCAACGTGGCAGATTGATTAAGCAAATTGTCCGATCGCTGGTAATATATAATGCGTAAGGAACAAGTATTGTTAATGTAGAGTTTCATGAACGTTTCTTTATCCGATCCCCGCCTTTATAACTCTTTCCGTAACCTGTTCGTCACAAATCGATCAAACGTGATGGACGATTTGCAAGCCCTGTTGCATAACTTCCAATGCGTTTCTGGACGAATTGCCGCATCTGGTCGTTAAAATGGATACATGAGTTCCAGTTTTTATATTGCTCTTCCTCTTTTTTCCCAACGAGATAGCGATTTCTTGTAACCAAACACGCAGCCGAGGAAGAGCGCTCTCCTCTGCGAACGTGACGACTTCATCGCGCTGCGCGCCTCTTAGAAAGCTTTCAAATGCTCCCAAGTCAGTCGGCGGGAGATGATGTCGGAAAATCTGATTTTGGTTCCGACAGCGACGATTCGTCCAATATTCCTGGAATGTCCAAGTGCGTGTCAGAAGGGCTTGTTTTCGTTTCGGCTTCAGTGTTCATGTACTTCGGCTGTTCTCGCCTGAAAGTCCGGGCTGTTCGCGTTTGTTGACAATGCATCTGATGGTTAAATTATTCCCGTGCCACACGGACATGGCAAATGCCATTCAGGGCGAATCTCATTCGGGCGCCGAATGACATTCCATTTCAAGCCCGTGCTACACGTACATTTCGAATGTCATTTTCGCGCCATGATGATGATAGCGCCTGCTCTCTGAAGAAAACTAATTGTAAAGTTTTTTGTGAGCTAAATACGTTTGTTCAAGGTTATGATCCCTAAAAAGTGTCTATAGGTAGTTTTAAACAAATTTTGCAGTCAGTTACCTTATGTTTTTAGCGTTTCCGCTGTAATTCATTTGTTGGTGACGCTCTCAGTTGCTCTAGCCGCAATAAGCCAGAAAGACAGAAGCTGTCCAAAGCGAAAGGAAATGGCGCCTGTACAGTCGCAAGTGTCGGTCCTTGTACCGGAGGACGGTAAACGGGTGCGACGGTTAATGAGCGCCCTCATTTGCTTACGCGTCAAGCACCGTACCGAGCAGCAAAGGCTCGAAGCCGAAGCCGAGGACGGTTCACTCTCGCGTTCGTGAAATCGAAGAGCAGCTGCTCTCGAACTCCGTGGCTCTGACTAGCTGCTTTCGCTGCGCACCGCCCAGTGCACCGATCGCGCGCTGCTTGCGGCGCTTGCGGCTCCATCGCAGGGATTTCCCAGACCCCCCCAAGGAGGGAGGGGTGTACACCCCCCTAGTTTTCCTATAACACCCCCCCTTAAATCTAAAAAAAAAATCTTTTTTTCAGATTAAGTAGAAAACACCACCTCTCAGGTGTATATATAGAGAAAGGGAAACATACATTACGGGTGTGAGCATTTGGTTAATAGACGTCTGTAATTTAGCTAGTGGACTAAAAAAGAAACAGTTTTATATTATTATCTAGCCTCGCCTCGCATCGCCGCCTCCCCCCCCCCCCCGAGCCATTGGGACACTCCCCCTTGATTAGAATCCTGGGGAAACCCCTGCTCCATCGAAAGAAACTTCGAAGTTCGAACAAAACGCAACAAAACCGAGAAGAAACGCGAAAAAGATGGCGACGCAGGCGGCGGGCTGTGTCCAGTAGAGTTATTGGCAACAAACGCTAGAGGCTCAGCTGGCGCTAGTGTGCTGTTGCATTTTGAAGCAGACAGCAAGCAGTCTAAATTTGACTTCCGGTAATGTATTCCTATGGTAAAAAGCGAGTGCATTTTCTCTCTGCGCTCGATTATAAGAGCAAATATCACGAATAATTTGTACGTACTAGGCACATTGGAACATTTCTCAGTCACGCAGACGAAATAAATGGTCAGTTACGGCGTTTTTCTTTCAAATTCATCGCATTAAAAACGGTGCTAAAACGGCTTCGTACGTGTATTTTTGTGCACTGTCGGACACTGTTAGCGCGAACACGGCGTCGACGCTTTCCAACATGGGGGATATACGTGCCAAACGAACGAAGGACATGTAGAAAACCGAGAGAGGCGGCAAGAACTACGCAGTAACACTGGATAAGTAACTCCTTGTGCTTGCAGACGATCAAAATTAATTGAAAGTCACGTAATATAGTCAGATTTGCAATAAATAAGTACTGCGAAGATGCTTGTTCTGGGTTCAAATGGTTCAAAGCATCACCCGCACGCTCCAAATCTTTGCAAATAAGGGGAGCCAGAGAGCAGGTGCCCGATAAAAACTGCCCGACATGGGAAATAATAAAAAGACATACCTTTCGTAGCTCACGTTCTTTATTTTTTGCGTTCGAATGTTTCTTTAACCGATCGCAAAGATGCGCACGACGGAGTCATTTTCATCCAATGACAGGACGGGCATACTAGCAATATATAAGCACCACCGAAATGCTAGCAAACCTTGAACACACTCTACATTCCTTTCGATCGTTAGTTTGCTTAGAACCGTCGCTCGTTTTCACATACCTTCCTTGAAACAGGGGTTTGGGCCTGAAATAGAGCGAAGTTTAACATCGCTCGGTGGTAAAGAAAAATGCTGTAACTAAAGCAATTACACTTTCACAATACCAATAAAGGTACATACTATCCGTCACAACCGATATGACAAAAGTTATTCATGTTATTTTCCGGCGAAGAGACAAAATTCACGCGCGTTTTCCCATAGGAATACACAGGGAGGCTGGAAATGTAGACTGCATGCTGTCTGCTTCAATTTGCAACCGGAAGTCCCGTAGACACTAGCGCCAGCTGAGCCTCTAGCGTTTATTGTAATAACTCTATGGCTGTGTCTACTCGGTTAAAGAGTAGCCGCTTGCAATTATGTGACAAGCCGCGCTTCAAATCTAGTATAAAAGAATGCATACATAAAAACAAAACACGAATAAATAACGTTTAGTTCGGGTATACTTTGATTAACGTAATCGCACTGGTATTTTTTTTTTTTTACACTTTGGGCCTGGGGTAGAGGCTGCACATTTGGCCCGTGACCGAATGCGGATGAGTTCCGCCGAACCCCTTCGGTGGCAAATGACATTTGCAGCGAATGCCATTCGTGCAGGCCTTGTAGCACCAGTGGAATGACATTAGCGACGAATGTCATTCGTTGTAAGTGGCATTCAAGTTTCTCGTGTGGCACATGTATAAGACACTATATATACTCTATAGTCTTGACGAAAGCTGACCTAGGGGCGCCGCTATAGGTTCTGCGGGCGAGCTGGGTTGCCGCGTTGATATTCGTTTTATTAGTATATACGGCTGCAAGCACTGTAAACGCTTTGATTGTTGTTGTTAATGTTATTTGTTTGACGGGTTTAGTGGCATTCGCTACGATGTTATAAATGGGAGCAGCAGTGCGAACAATCGGAAGGAATGGATTACGCGCTTCGCGCGACGATTTCGTGGTTGTAGGTGGAGCTGCAGGTGCCTCTGATCCAAAACGTGTGTGGTTCCGCGTGCGCCACCTGAAAATGTATGATGTGCATAGCCATAGCGGAAGGACGCTGCAAATAAAACGTGAGACGCGGCACCGCAGGGCTTTTGATGCAGTGGGCTACACACCTCTACCCATGATGCGAAGGCTCTTCTGAATCGAAACACATATTAGTCGTCGTGCCATTGTTATTACACTGAATGGAACGCATGCTCGCGCCTAGAATTGCCAACTTCATTTTTCTCGTGTGCGCGAACCCTAGCGAATACGCATGTTTATTATCGCGGCATCGTGAGCCGGATTCGCCGTCGTCTGCTCGTTGCGGTGCACCTAGTCCGTTCACTTTGGACGCGAATCGATCGGTGGTTCAGTTTGAAATCTATGCATAACCTTGCTTCGGTATTTGACATTTCTGCTTAGGATTGCAAGTATTTTGGTAAAATTTGACATTTATCTGCTTGACTACCGCGCATAATCCGAATGATCCTTCAGCTACTAATGGATGTAAAAATCTAGTCATGTCAACATTGCCGCCATTAAGATACAAGTATCGGGTTCCGGGTTCGGTCATGCGCTTGACTTTATTTTCCGAATCATGCCCAGGACCGATTCTTTCCTAACCGAAAAGCAAGATTTTAAAAATAATCCCTGAAAAGAAAAAAAAATCCTGTTTTATTAATGTTTTTTTTTCTATAAAACAATCATTAAGCCAGCGGCTTGGCGAGATGAGGTGCGTATTCGCCCTCGTTTTATGTGCATTTCAGTTTCAACAAAAATTGTTCAAAGGTGGTTTTTCTCCAGCGCCTAATATTTTTACGAGCATAACACAAAAAGTGTGCTTTCAGCTCGCAGTTGGAACGAAGTTGCAACATGGGGCTAATACTACCGATGTGCCAGTTTTTAATCTCGATGTTTTTTTTTTTTTTTTAATGGCCACCGCAGGACAGTGAGCGGGACGGGCCTTTCGGAATAAGTGGGACATTGTTCGAGATTTGTCGATAATGCCTGCAGGCCAGAAAAAACCGTCGTGGTTTTCTGCATTTTTTTTTAAACTCTGTATATGCCAAAAAAAAAAAAACTAGGAATGAGTACGCATCTGCAGATCTGGCGCATCCACACTTTCCGTTTTGTAAACGATAGAAATGCCTACGCCATCAGAAATATCCACCACGTAACTCTCAACAACAGCGACCATTGTGGCGGTGCTTGTTTCTGAGCGTGTACCTTCTCAGCATGCCTTTCCCATCGCACAATTTTTTTTAATTATTTTAAGAATAACAACAAACAGGTGCAATGGCTCTATCGTATGCGAGATGTGACATTTAATTAAAAAAACCAGTATCTGCAGGAGGGTCACTTAGAACACTGCCTCTCTATACGCGAGTTTTACCAACACAGCATTCAGCTGAGCTGGACTCCACGCTGTGCCTTTGTCCGCACTGTAAACAATTTTGAGATGGAATATAGACCCTTTTTTCTTACAAGGGCGCCGCCATCTTGAATTGTCGTCACTTCCAGTATGGGCGAAAACATTGTTTTGCCTTTGCCACGCCAATACAGGGCATTTAGGATATAAGCGTAACCGTCACACATCCTCGTTTTGCCTTCCCTCTATTTTCTTGCTATTTACAGGTTGAAACGTTTTATTATATTTTTGTCACCCATACCGGATACGCCTATTAAGTGGGTGGAGACGAGAGTACACGAAAAAGGTCTATAGTTGCGGAATTAAAATATGAACTCAAATAAATAGACAATTCTGTCGCAATAATTAATCTTAGTAAAAGTTTTGTTACATAGGTGTAGTCGTAACATTTCTGCGCATTAAAGCCGTAATTTATTTTTTTATATGCAAAGCCAAAGTTATTGTTTTTGTATTCCCTGCATGCCACGAAAGTTCGGCGGGGTGTTGATCGCACCGACCGAAATTGGAGTGGTTGCCAGATTTAGATGAAACCATTAACTGTTGCTGTTAGACTAATTCTGTCGGCTATCGCATCAATTTTATTTCGTCGCACAGTCGCTTCATGTGAAGCGATCTCGGGACGGTTAATCTTCAGTTTCGGTTCCGTTTGCTCGGCATGTTTCCTGTTCACTGAAGACTTAGGCCTGGAGTACCTTTTTACTCGGTGCCGAAATCGAATACGACGTGCGTCCGTTCCGTTTGGGATGCAGATTGGGAGTGTGGATTTGGGGAGGGGGGGGGGGAGGGTGAGAGGAGTGACAACTTGTTAAGCAGTACCACGTGATATGTAAAGACCGTCTACTCAAGTCTGAGGCTCGTCATATGATATATCAATTGTTATTCGAATGAGATTCGGAAACTTGAATAATTGTCCTGCAAATTTGGTGGCTGCTGTTCTCGGGTCTATCGTCAGACTCTCTATTACTTTTACGGTGATGTCTCCTTAATAAGGACCCCTCCGTTCCCCCAAAAAATCGTCCATAATGCGAGTTGTCCCTATTAACGAGACAAAAATGCACGTATTTCCCCATTTCGTCCCCGAACACGGTGTCCATATAGCGGGGTATCCATATTAACGGTTCAGGACTCTATAATTATCAGGTTGTTTTTAGCCGTTCATGCGATTTAATTGTATTTCATAGTTCGATATCCGAAGGCTATTTGTTTAAGCAAAATATGTTCCCTACACTTCGCGTACACAACATTTCTTTGCGTGTTCATAATAAATTTCGTCTCAATCAACATAGACTTCGTCGTTCTTTGCTTTTCGATGTAAAGCGGTGACGTCCGTTTCGTGTTTATGACTAGTTCTTTCATATCTGCGCATATTACTCAAATTCGATATCTGCACTGCTAACTGTGCTCCCCCCCCCCCTCTTCCCTCTTTTCTGTGAAATGTATTGATCATATATCACAGCACTGTTAGGACAAGCACAAACGTTTTTGTGGAGAACACCAACTGAGCGAGAAAAGTTGCCTGGGTATTTTGTATGTACTTAGGAAAAACAAACGTGCATCGCTGAAATATTAGAGCAGGAACCGCCCAGAAGGAAAACAATATGAACTCAGTTGTTGAAATGAGTTGTATGTGCAGTAAAAACGGTCTACAGGACAAAGACAACGTATAATGGCATATATAACATAGGTATGCACTAACGATTTTTTTTTTTTTTTGTAAATTGAAACAAAGGATAGAGTGCCGGTGTTGTGTTCGCGCCCATTGTACCGTGCATAGCACTTTCAAGCCGTCGGGATAGTACACTTAATAGATTAAATAAAACAGGTGGCTCTTAGATTGTTTTTTTTATTTGCATATCTGTTTTCTGAGAAGTAGGAATGTCTTGAGGGCTGCGCAGCGCGCCTTCGCGATGTCTTACGTCTTTGTTCTGTTGCTATGCGCAGGCTGATGTCGACAAGGCCGTGGCAGCGGCCAAGGCAGCTTTCGCCCTCAACTCAAAGTGGCGCACCATCGATGCATCAGAGAGGGCCCTCTACCTTCACAAGCTCGCAGACCTCATCGATCGGGACAGGGACTACATAGCGGTGAGCACGGTCATTCCCACAGAGATACGTATAGTACCCAACTAGCGAAACAACCGGCTGTGGTCAGTGACACGATAAAAACGTAAGGAATCTCCTTTTAGTTCGACGTGAGCGCGTTGGTGAAGTTAAATAAAAACAGAAAGAATAAACATAGGGACGGGTAAGGTATGTTATGTCCCTATGTTTATTCTTTCCGTTTTTATTTAATCTCCCTTAGATGCCTTGCCTCCGGCACGTCCTCGATGCCATCCGCTGTGCTTTGATCGCGGGTGCACGCTCGAAGCTGTCGAAAGTAAAACTCCGCCGATGTGTTCTCGAAGGCAAACGAAGCCTGCGTTAGAGGCGGGACTAGTCAAAGGCTACTTGGCCAATCTAATCCTGTTCTCAATTTCACATAAATTTCTGCTCTATCCTCGTAAAAAAAAAATGGGAGGAAGCTTGTTTACGGCGTTTACGTTGGACTGTTCGATGTCTGTTGCAAAGATGTTTTAATTATTTGAAACCCGCCCTACGCGGCAGATGACTTCACAGTAACGTATACTAAAAGATAGGCTTTGTATTTGGCGCATTTTGAAGAGAAAATGAGCAGAGCTATGCAGTATCTCTCAATAGCACCGCTTTGGCGCTGACATTGTAGTTTTCTCCCAAGTGTATCTCCGACAAAAACAAATATTGTTACAATTCAATATATATCATCCAGTTAGTTTTATTAGTTTTTATTTAGTTTTCTTGGTTGTTTTAGGGTGGCAGACGAGCAAAAAATATCGTCAGTGCCGCGTGATTTTTATTGGATTGGCATTTGAGCTCAACAGCACGCCAAGTTCACTGTCTTTACGTTTGAATTAACGTAAAGTGTTAAGCACGTTTAGCCAAGCTTAAAATATAAGCAAGCGAGTTTTTCTTTCTTTTTTTTTTTTTGCACAGAGAGGCAGGGCTGCAGAACCGAATAACATACCTTACTCGAAGTAAAAGTGATTGGCACTACTACTTCGGAGAGTTTAACCATCTTATAAAATCGTCGAGAGATAAGACATTCTCCCGCAAAAACATTCGGGCTAAAGTTGCCGCGAACATGGTAACCTAATCTTTTTATTTTTGCCAGGCCGCCACGATAGGGCTACTAATTAAATTACGCTTCAGATGTGACGACACTTCAGCTCTGCCATGAATGGATGGATTGATTAATGCTAACGGCTGTACCCTTCTAACGGGCGGCAGCTTGCGCCACCTAGCTTTGGTGCTTAAAATCGGTTACCAGTTACGTGAAGCTTTGTCTAAAATTGCAGGAAACAGATTTTTCTTCTCCAGTAATGTTAAGCAGTCCGTGATAGAGCAAAAATATTGTCGCCTGAGCTTCCCGACACCGCATACCTCAAGCTGAGGACAAAATGATCACTATCGCCAATGGACCCTTTTCAAAAGTCGGTCGGGCAACATTGACGGTCGCCATTGCTTGGGCACGAAGCGCGTGATTGGCTCCGTGTCATCGCCGAACGCTTAAGCAGCCCAGGTGTCTAATACTTACTCGGAATCCGTGCCGAAGGAATGGCGGACTCCGATAATTAATGCAACAACTACTAGGGGGCGCGCACTTTTGAAAAGGGCCTAGTGCGCCCGCTCTTCACTAAGCATCAAAATGGCGGAGCCCACATAAAAATAAAAAATAAAGTGCCAATACTCTTTTTTTCTTTTTTTACTTTATTTGCACCCGGAGTTCAGGTTAACCTTTGGTTTCCTTCTTCCTCATGAGCTCTTCTGTCCCGCAGAGTCTGGAAACTCTCAACAACGGCAAGCCTTACAAGTACGCCCAGGCCGACATTGACACCGCCATAAAGAATCTTCGATACTACGCTGGCTACGCCGACAAAATGTGCGGCAAGACCATTCCCTGCGGTGAGTGGCAATCTCTGCTGATTACGCGTATACCAAGGACGTGTTTTAGCGCATCTCAAGCCGTCGAGCGATTTCACTTGCGATTTCGCAGCTGCGACGTAGCTCGTGCGGGAAAAGAAAAGCCTGGGGAAAGCTGCGGTGTCCGAGGTCGAAGCTGTGAATTAGCAAGCAAAATTGCACCATGTGAATCGGGCAAAAACGCTAAACACGTCGCTTTTCTTTTTTTTTTTTTTGCTTTTGAAATTGTTCTGGTTTTTTTAATATTATGTATATGTATATATATGTGTTTATGTCAACGAGGTGGAGGGGCTTAGAGCGATGCATTGGCAGCTGAAAGTGACCCTCACACGGCCGCTTCTATGTTGCACATTTTTGACCACTGGGCCGTGACCTTATAGTTTTACGTCTAGATCTAACGGAGTACCGGGCACAGATAATTGCTTATTGATCTTTAATAACAGTACCGATGATATAAGTTACGTTTCGTCTGTTTTAAGACCACAATGTGCTTTTCCGACAAACACGGGCAGCTTCGCAATGGCTCCGCTAGATGCATGTCAGCCGCGGTGCTGTATTTTGGGTTTTTATCGGAGCCAGACACTGATCTCTGGGGCTAACAGTACTGAAAAATAGTTTATCTATGTTTTTACAGCGATCGAAATACAAATCTTGGCTCATTTTTGCGTAAAAGCCTCAGGATTCGGTATGGTCATGTGTCTAGTGGTCAAAATTGTACAACATGGCGGCAGCCAAGTAGCGGTCACTTTTGCCTGGTGAACGAGATACCAGTTTATCACCCCAATACCCAATTCACACGGCAAATTAAAAGTACCTTTAGCTTAGGTCCCTTAGCTGAAGGTACCTGTAATAAACGGCGTTCGGAATCGCACGATAAATAAACTGAGCACTTTGAGTTGATATCGATTGCATTCCTGCTAAACCGCGAGGGGAGCACGTGATGAAGAATTATTCCTCGAAATCTGTTTGACGCGGAGTTTTTGATTATTGTATGTGAAATATCACATTTAAAACCTAAATATTATACGTGTTTGCTTTTGCGGCACTTTATTTTAGCTCTGGTCTAAGGGCGCACCTAAATGAGTCGCTTTCAAAACGTCCGACCCGTCTGGCCACACTGGCCCTAATTCATCTGCGTTTACGAGTTTCTATTGCGAGGTGGGCGACCTTTTTCTGTTTAGCAGCTCCATTTTCCCGCAAAGTTCCCACTGATGCAGCTAAATAGTGCCCGGCACAAACGAACCACGTCGGAGCCTCACGGTTACGCCAGTCACGCCATCGAAAGGAATGGACGACCACGAGGATAAAAGGTCCTGGGCGGGAGAGTCGGACGACTCGTCTACAACCTCGAAAAAGATCTCATAGGTGTTCCATCGCGTTCGGGTTCGTCGCAGACATTGTTTTCCACGTGCCGCCTCTGCTACCTGCTAGCTGGAGTATGCTTTCCTCGTTAATGTATTATTCCTACACATTTGTGTTCAGGATCATTTCATAATTTGCTACTTATATACATATATTCAATTTGTTATAATGCATTAAACAAGATATATTTATATATCTGTTATTTCTTTTGAGTTCGTGGGTCCGAGGCTACTCCTGCAGCTGTAAAGGGAGCTTGTCGAGCTCCGTTTAACAGAGGACCTTCCTTAGCGGAAGGTGGCCTTTTATGCGCCATGTGATTACGATCGCCAGCTCCCTTTACT